>VXAC01001275.1:0-254571 GCA_013399225.1 Rhipidura dahli | reverse complement strand
GCACTGAGATCAGGCTGACAGGCTCCTGGATTCCTCCTCCCAGCCTTTCTTGCAGATGGGTGTCACACTGGCTGGCCAGCAACTACTTTCTAATTATTGCAGCTGCTAATCAGACAGGTTTGCCTTTGCTGGCAGGTATTCTGGGGAGGAAGAGCTGGTTTTCCCTGCAGTGCCAAAATGGTCATAAGACCTTCTGGAATACTCATGAGGAGAATATCTGCAGTGAAACTGGCTCTGTCCCTGTAACACTACTGCTGTATTTTGAGGGTGAGGGGGAGTTAAAATCTGAAACTCTGGAAGCTGCATAACTAAATAAAATAACAAAGAAAAACTATGCAAGAGCTAAGCATGAAATAGCAAGGCACTTTCGGAGCACTCGTTCTCAAGCTGCTGTTGCAACCCCTCCTTTGACCTGCTTCTGCTGGCAGATACGTGGCAGATAAAACTCTCATGAGATTAAGATGAAATTTCAGCTGTCTGCTCATGTGAAATTGTGTTTATACTCCCCCTGTGAGATTCACAGGACTGCAATGTATGTCTCTGTCTGAGCTTCTTCCCATTGTAGCCCATCATGGGCTTTATTTTTACTTGAACACAGTCCTTTCCCAGCTGGGAAAAAGTCTTCATTCAAGCCTTGCAAACTTAAAAAAAAAAACAAAAAAAAAAAACCCTCCCAATGCTCCTGGAGCCATACCATGCTTCTGTGGTAGTGAAAATTGGAAATGTTTTCTACTGAGATGGGAGCTCTATTTCCTAAAGGTCATATTGTACAAAAAATATTTCAAGTAAAGGTTAATTCAATTTTTTCAGCTACTTTAGGCTGGTACTTTAGTTCAACACAGTGCCTGAGATCAGTTCTGTAGCCACCTAGGTGAATTAACAATACTGAACGCATTTTTACCGAAATTGGATCCCAAACATGGGAGGGTAGGAGTAGAGCACTGCTACACAAGTGAGAGCTGTGAATGTCCCAGGGTGGCAGGGCCTGGCTGAGTGCTGAACCTGGAAGGGGAGACTTTGCTTAAGAATCTGAGCATGGAAATTGGGAAGGGTGGGAAGAGAACCTCTCTACAACTGCCCCTGCTGTCCTGCAGGGAGCAGGGAGATGAGACTAATGGTCATCATATTCTCTGCTGCAGCAGAGCAAGATGTTACTGCCGCAGACCATCTCCTCCCCTGTTTTGGACCAGCCCGTGGTCACTCACCAACACATTCCTGACTGAGTTACGGAAACCCAAGCTGGGCTTTGGCATCTTTTGCCTGCTTGGTGTTTGGTTTTAGCTGTTTGTTTCATGCATTCTTTGCAAGCGTGACTCATCATTTCTCCACTGCAGCTTCAGAGAAGGTGGCTCCACACCCACAGCACACAGGTGATGAACTCGCTCCCTCCCTGACTTGCTGCCATCCCTGTTGTACGGGCCAGAGCCAAGATGCTGTTCTGTGCCATCTATTTCCAGCTCAGGGAGCTTGGCACAGCCAGGAGGAATCAGAGGAGCCCAGAGCCATTTCCCATCTGCCTCAAGGCAGCGTCCAGAACAGGAAGGATTTATTTGCTTTGCCCGGACTGGGCTTTTTGCAGTGAAGTGCCAGCCTGTGACTACAGACTCCAGGTAATACTGATAGATATAAAACACATGACACTTTCCTGCCTTTACTACTGAACCTTCCTTTCTTTGTCAACTCTAGACCCCTTGCTCAGGCAAATCTTTCTGAAGTGTAGCTGGGGCTCCCTCCCCAGAAGCTCATTTTCCACCAGCATGTGGCAGAAAAATACTCTACAGTGGCAGGGAAGGGGCTGGAGAGGCACAGCCAGAAAAGCCCCCTACATCATCCCCCTACATCATTAACTTAATCACTTTTCACTTGCAGGTATACAAGCTTCAGATTATCCTATGAGAAGACCTAGATCACTATTGTATCCTAGCAGATGCACGGATCAGGATCGCTTTTGGAGACCACAGGACTGCTGTACGTTTAGAAAAATAAAACTACTTCAGTGGATTTTAGCAAGAGAGAGTCTCTGGCAGCATTGGTGGAAATATTTCTCTTTGAAACATTTAAAAATTATTAAAACTGCCAAAATTCCAGGTGGTATTATAAAAAGAGTCTTTGATATTGAAGAATAGTAAAGAGCAAGAACAAAGCGGATTGTGCTGCAACACCCAACACTCTTACTCTCAAAGATGATAAAATCACTGGCTACAGCTTTGTGTTGTGCTTAATCCAATTCAACCCCAGGCATGAAACTGCCCTAAGAAACAAAGCCACAAGCAAGTTTGGGGAAGTTTTTGTAACTGAGCAAAATGTCAGTCAGACAAAGCAAAACTGGTTACTGTGGGCACAGCAGACTCATTCCCAGAGAAACCAGCACCATGTTAAATAGAGGGATGTGTAGACACTTCAGCAACCACTCTTTTAAGTGGATGTATATACATATATAAATTTAATTAAATATATACACATATAATACCTGATTCACAGTACCTGTGAGTTGGTACTGCAGAATTTCACAAAAGAATGGTAGGGAAGGTCATGACTTGCACCTTGGGAGTTTGATGAGAAGGTGCACTTTGGGGCAGGATATATTCCAGGTGCAAAATGCAGAATGAGTGTAAATGTCTTTCAAAATTGCAGTATTCAGATAAGAAACTAGAACCTCATCCTGGAGGAACAGAATGTCAAGGTGAGTTCTGTACACTGAGTGCAGCAGAAATTTGCATTTAACCGAAGTAAGTCTATATAGAAAGCGTCCAGAAGAGCCATCTCTGTATTTCTTCATGATGGTAATTCTTGGTAGCAGTTTCAAGGGCTTATATGTGTTTTTCCCACAAGCTTCAATAGAAAAAAAAAAAAAAGTAGATTTGTGGCCTTCTGCAGATGTTATGCCAAGGCAAATCCCTCTGCTGTCAGGAGACCATGTGATGGGAAGACTGTGCAGCTCTGCTACTCCACTGAAATATAAGTAGAAGCCTGCAATCTATAGCTCACCCTGTAAATTTGCTTCTGTGCAGGGAAGAGTGGTAGTGCTGATGTGGAACAGCAAAATCTGCTCTTCTTCGCAATAAAATCATCAGGTACCTACTGCCTCAGCTGGCAGAGGAGATGTACTCAGTCCAAAATCCCCAGGAAGCCTGCTCTCATGAGAAAGATAGTAGGGAAACTGAGCTGACAACTATAGATGCCAAGGGAGCACAAGGCTTTGGGATCTTGCCAAAGGTCTGGTGCAAGTGGGAGGTTGCAGTTGATTTTTGTGAATGAGGGGAGGTCTGCAGGATGAGGTGGAAAATGGCTGGATCATATCAGAGCATTGTGAGCACAACAGGAACTTACTGGGTAATTACTTTTAGAAGACTCTGGAATGGAAATGATGGGCAGAGTAGGAAGGTACATGCACAGGAGCTGCATTTTTGTGGGGCCCAGTTACAAGCTGTAGCTGTCCTCCACACATACCTAGTGGGGATGATGGCAGGTTCAAATGCCAGAAAACAGCTCATGGCCTGTAATTTATTTCCCTAATAGAATCCTTCCCAAAATAACAAGCTCACTTTTTGAGGGTATCCAATTTCTGGCTTTTGCTTCTTGGGTGTTAATTTTTTTTTTTTTCCACCATGTTGGAAGAGATTTTGGGCCATGAAGGCTGCAGGCTGAGTGTCTCTGATTACCTAGCAAAGAGGTTTAGTGTCAGCAAATTCAACCTTCCACTGTTTCCTTCTGTACATGCTCTGTGAAGACTGACTGCTGTGAATACGCAGCTCTGGGCTGAAACCACAGGCAGGACCATTCATTCCTGCAGGGCAAGAAGGTGGCTTTTGTGGTATGACAAAGCTGGAGCCACCATCCCACTCCACAGAGGACATTCTGGATGGAGTTTCATGTCCTAGCTCATCTGAGCTAACTGTGGGCTACTGGTGAATGGGAGATGTTGGCCTCCCTCTCTCGCTCCCTTGCACATGGTATCCCTGCTGCGTGACATCCAGAGACACCCAGAGACACCTGCTGCTGCAGGAGACTAATCCAGCAGGACATGGATGCATTTCCTGTGAGATCAGTGAACTGATCCAAATCACCAAGTGGGCATGTGATTGCTAATGCAAGGACCGGAGCCAGGGCTGGGAGAAAGGAAGAGTGGGATCAGCACTTTGGCAGTAGACTGCAGTTAAGTTGGATTAAACACAGCACAAAGCTGTCCTCTAAAAAACCCATCACATCACGATGATTTTAATTTGGTAAACAACACCCCAGAGTGATAATGGGTGCTTGCAGGAATCCATATGTTTGTTTATTCAACAGATGAATACAATACACTTCTGTCAACACAAGATTTTGCAGGTAACACCTGGTATATTACGAAACTAAGAATGAGTAAAATGGGATAATTCTTGAATTAAAATAGTGAAATAATGCAGTCAGTTGTAAGACCACTACTTATCAGCTATCAGTGAGATACAGTGCAACTTTTTCTGCTGGGACAACTGTAGCCTGCAAGGAAATGTTTCACATCTGTAATGATATGAACTGTTTAGGGTGAGTGTCTCAGCATGATTACAGGGTCATAGGATCACAGAATAATTTGGGCTGAAAGGGACCTTTAAAGATCATCCAGTCCAACCCCACTGTCTGGGACAGGGACATCTTCAAACAGACCAGGGTGCTCAGAGCCCCATCCAAGCTGATCTTTAATGTTTATAGGGATGTGGCATCCACCACCTCTCTGGACAACCTGTTCCAGTGTTTTATCACCCTCACTGCAAAAAATTTCTTCCTTCTATCTAATCTAAATCGACTCTATTTTAGTTTAAAACCATTAAAGGTCACCCTTAATGGATCCATTTAGTCTTTGCTAGTCTGCTGTGTACACAGACATTAACCTGAGATAAGAACTGATGTCTCCATTATAAAATGTGAAATGTGAGAAGAAGATAAGAGAAGGTATTCTTTCTTCCATTTGTATATGTTTGGCTTGTGTGACAAGGGGATAAGAGAAAGGCTTATAAAAAGCAAGACATAATGCAATGATGCTTCTCAAGGGCAGAGGCATAGGACAATAAAATCACTCTCATGTTTCTTAATGAGCTCTAGGTCTCCATCTAATTTTAGTTGTCTGCCTGGAATACTAAAATACTTTCAGGCACTTATATTCTGCTCATTATTAATAAACAGCATATAACACTCAAGATGTTTCTTCCATTTCCTGCCTCATTCTGGCTTATCCATTATCATTCTCAGTACTGCAAGAAAGTGAATTTTCTTCTATTAATGAGAATCTCAAAAACCTGCAGTTTTCTATGAATGATATGAGTAACATCACTGCAGGAAGGCAAATACATGTAAACCAGCATGTTTTATATAAACATAGCAAAAAATGGCTTTTTCTTTGAGAAACAGAATTTAACAACCAATTTTTTTTCCCCTTCAGCATTCCCAAGAACTGAAGTAGAATGCCATTGTTTGAACTTCCAGCTCTACTTCTGTAATTGACAAAACCATTTTCTGGCAAGTGGCTTGTCAAACCTGAACATAAATGCACAGCCAAATCTAGCTGTGGAAGGCAAGCTGTGTGCTTTTGAAATTACACAAGCTTCCTCTGCTGGAAGAAATACACAGCTGCAGGGTAACCCATGGCACCTTGAGAGGAAGAAAGGCTCAATCACAAACTTTGTAGAAGGGACACACTGTCCAACAAAAATTGAAAACTGAAATTTTAAATTTTTGGTGGAAACAGAGAAAACCCCAGTGTTTTGTAGGTGTATCATTGCTGCATAACTTGGAAGCACACTGGAAACTAATCTTGTGGAGCATACACAACCAAAGGCAGGGAAAATATCAATCCTGGACAACACAGGGAAATTTTTTGTTATTTACAGGGAAATGTGCTTTTTAGCACTAAATGTATTTTTTAAAAAAAATAAACTTGCATCCTACCCTTGTCTGGTTCCTTGGTTCATTCCTGGGAGAGCAGAAAGGAAAGCCAAAAACTGGGCATTGATCTGAAAAGAGAAGCCATAATCAGTATGACTCAGTGTGCAGAAATGAACATGAATGATACCTTTGGGGTTTCGTTCACTGATTTAGCTATTTCACGTTTATAAAGTTTTCTCAGAAAGCTGCTTTTCTGTAAGGCCACATTAAGGATATTTACAGCACTCATAGGCTGACATTCTTCTACTCTGCTGAAGGAGCACATTTTCAATGCTGAAACCCCATCTGCTGGCATGTCACTCAGCAGTCACTCACGCTGAGATTTTTCTTCAACTCCTTGGGCTTTGTTTTAGTTTCTTCCTCATGATGATTGGCAATATGAGACTGTCAGTTTTCTTTAGTCCCTTTCCTAGGTCATTCATGGATACGCTGAGCAAGATTGGTCCTGTGACCAACACCCCCCACTGTGAAATGTTTTTGTCTTTTTCTTTCCTCTCTATCATCAGTTAGACACCCAAGTGAGGACCTCCCCTCTTGCCCCGGGAACACTTAAATTCTTAAAGGTCCATTTGCGAAGAGCCTTGTTAAAGCTGCTGTGCATCGTGTGATACAGGCAAGTGTCACACCTTTACAATTACAAATTTAAAAAGAGACGGGTTTCTGGTGCACCTTTCATCTTAGAAAACACCAATGGTCTTACGTTGTTCCTCTGAGAAGTTTCAGTCTTTGTCAGTAAGGAAAATATCTTTTCTTCACAGGTATTTATAAGCAGAAGTTCATAGTCATGGCCTTTACAATTATGTAATTATACTTTTTTTTTGTAACTCTTTTCTTACTGAAAAGCAGTCTGAAATGTATAATTTATGGCTTAAATATAATCAGTAAGACAGAAAATCTCTGCACATTCAAAGTATTGTGTTAAATTGAAAGCAAACCAGTTATTGAGAAGCTGACACATAAAATAAATTGAATCTTGAATGCTGGGAACATCTGGCTTCAAAAAGATACATCAGGGAACAGTCTTAATGATAAGAACTGTTTATTTTTGAAGTGTCAGTCATTGAATTGGGATGGGTGGCCAGCATAACATGTAATCATTCTATTTTTATAAAGAATTCTGCAAGAATACCCCTTCTTTGGACTAAAATGCAGAAATTTTTTTTTTTCTCAGAAAAGATTAAAAACCCATGAAAGGTTGAGAAAAGGAGAGGAAAATTTGCAAGGCTTTTGTTACTTAGTCTGTGAGATAGAGTTGAAATTTAGACTGAAAGATTAGATTTCCAAAATGAACAGCAAACACACACATTCATTATTCTAAAATTACATTCAAAACTATTTGTTTGAAATTTCTGCAAATCAAGGGAGAAATTGGAAGTGTATCAGAACATGAGATACAGTACAAAATTTAGATGCTGACAAGATATTAGACCTTCTAATACATCGTTCTGACTTCATGGTATCTGGTATCTGGTTTATGACTTTAGAGTTTTGAATCTGCTCCTTTGTTTTCCTGCATTTGACAAGTAAATCTGCCCACAAAGTTTATTCCACAACTCAGACAATAATTTTTCAGGCAAAGATTCTTGTTGAACATATAATGCAGAACTTCAAAACCTGAAGATTACATAAATCCGTGACGGTATATAAGCAACAGAAAGACCTTGCAGTGGCCCCAGGCCTGGAGCTTATATGGTGGAAGTCACTTCAGAGCAGCATAGGAACATTTTTGTGCTTATGTGCCCTGAGCTAGAGAATCTGCAACCTAAACACAGAAAGGGAATTAACTAGATAAAACAGAATCAACTCTAACAAATAAAAAATATGTTCCTTATGAAAATTATTTAAGTCCCAAAGAATATACTCATGGACAGAAAATAACAGTTGTATACCTTTTGTAATACAAAAGAGAAGACCTGTGTACCTTTTTTATTTTGACTCCACACTGAATGTGCAACTGCAGAAAAGGTAAAGCAGATGATAAAATCTGTATCGTACTGACTCTACAGAAAAGAGCAAAAATAAAACTGCATAGTCAATGGTAAAACTGACATTTTCTCAATGAGGATTTTTAGTATTATGTGACGTAGCAAAGGCTCAATGATATTCAGGAGACAAAGAAAAAGGCTTTCAGCCCACTGACTTTCTCCCTAGCAAGCTAGAAAAACTTACTTGCAAACAGTGCAGCAACCATGGAGATACTAAAACTTTCTTTTTAAAGAAGATTGCAAAAATGCTTTAGAAAATAACCTAAATAGAAAGTTTTGATACTGATTCTTGTGACTGTTTTATTTTTGATTGAGGTAGAACTCAAAAGAAGACTTTACATTTCTTTGAAATGACATACCAGTACACAGGAGAAACTTGTCCATATTTCCTGAAGCCAAGCCCCACAGAATCTAAACTCCATGCCAGCATTAAGGAAACTATCAACTCCTTCATGAACGCCTAAAAAAATTAACCCAATTATTCAGTTTTCTATACAGTTTCTAGCCATCATCCTTTCCTGTTTCACTGTACTCAAGGGCTGGTATATTTCTTTTTTCTGGTAAGAAACCAATGTGCTTGTGTGTGTGCACACTTATTTGCCTGCATAAGGCTATTGGCTAATTTTATTTGAATAATACTTTGAGGTAGAGATCTTAGGAACATTTATATGCCTACAAGTCTCAGGAAAACAAGATTGTGTAGCATTGACTCAGCTCACATTACACAAAAAAGAATATCATAACTATAGGAAAAACTTCACTGGAAGTTCCAATCGCTTTTCAGTAAGATCGTTTTCTATTTTAAAGCGTTTCCTGCAGTTAAGAGGTTGATACTAACTCTAGTGAATTATCTAATGGAAAGCAATTCATGCTGCAGTGGATGCTCACCTCATTTAAAAAAAAAACACTTGGAAAGACAGCGAACCGCGCTGTCCTAGGGATCCCAGCCCCACCGGCTGACAGGTTGCAAGAGCTTTAATACACATGAAACTCCCTAGGTTTTGTGCCGGGGTGGGAAAAAGAGAGAATCTTAGTGCATTCCACGGCATATGGGAAGTTGTGTGACTGAGTTGTTAAATTCCAGCTGTAACAAAGAATAGAACATTGTCGAGTTCTCAAGGGATTTGCATGTACGCAGAGCTCCTACTGTGTGGGAGAGACCTCAGTGCTGACCCATTCTGCTCCCGCTTAGGAACTAGAGGAGAAGCACGACTAGCATTTTGGGTTAGGGCTCCTGCAGCTTCTGACAGGAAGTCAAGCGCTTCGTGACACCACAGCCTGCAGCGCAGTGCCGGTGTTGCGGTGCCCTTCCCCGGAGCGAGGGGCAGCAGGAGCGGCACCCCGGGACCGGGACCGGGCCGGGCGGGGCCCCTGCCGCGCCCATGGCGGCTGGGCGGCCGGCGCGGGCAGGTACCCGCGCAGGGGAGGCGGGACCGCCGCCGCTCCTCCTCCTCCTTCGCCTCCTCCTCCCGCCTCAGGTTTGTCATCGTGTCGCCGGCACGGCCCAGAGGAGGAGGAGGAAGAGGAGGAGGGATGAGGAAGCCGCTGCCGCCTTTTCATCCGTGACGGCGGCCTGGAGAGCCTGGGCTTGGGACGGCCCCTTTCCCACCGCCGGCGCACAGGCGCTGCTCGCCCGGGGGAAGGGCTAGGAGGAGGAGAAGGAGGAGGACGGCGGTGCTGTGTGTGAGAGAGCGTGGAGATGAGCTCAGCTCTGTGCCCTGGAGCCGCCTGAGGAGACCCGGCTCCCTGCCTGCCTCCCTCGCCGCCGCCGCCATGGCTCACTCCCCCGTGCAGGCGGGCCTGCCGGGGATGCAGGTGAGGAGCTGCCCCAAGGGCAGGCACGGACACGCACCTCGGGCGGGGGTGGGTCTAAAGGGGGGGATTCCCGGGGCGAAGGGGACAGGGCGAGGGGAGAAAGCGCCTCTTGGCCCTGGCTCGACCGCGGCGGCAGAGGAGCGGGATGGAGACGAAACCTGCTGTCAGCGCTTGGCGTGGTGCCCAGCGAGCTCCGTCGGCCCGGTGGATCCCTGCCTGCCTCTGCCTTCGTCCATCTCTGTCCTCGGCGGCTGCTGTGTCGCTGCAGGCGTGCGGAGCGTGGCGTGGGGCCCCCTCCCCCGGCCGGGAGTTCTCCTCGGTGTTTCAATTCCTGAAGCGAACCGCGTCTCAGTGGGCGATTTTCGGCCCCGTTAATTTGAGGTGCATGGGGGAAGCATACGTAAAACCAGTCTGTAAAAACAGGGCCTGGGAATGTTGACCTTCAGCGCATGCTGCAGTGCCCATGTCTGTGGTGCTGCTCTGAGGTGGGTGCTCGGCGATCGTGTTTGGCTCCCGTGTTTGATTCCGAGAGTTGGTCAGCTGCTGTTGTTATACGGTGAAATTTTCTGGTTCTGTGTGTTAGCTGTATTTTTTAAATAAGTAATGTGGTTTTTTACTGCCTGAGCTGGCTTCCCCCTGCCTCCCCGCCTCGTTTTTCTTGGTTTAAATGGAAACTGCTGCCAGGAAAACATTAAGGTCATTGGTATCTGCGTGTTGTTTTACTAGTGTTTCCCACATCTGATTAGTAACTTTCTTGCCCTAATCTCCAAAGGAACAACCTATGAATGACATGTAAGAGTTTCCCTCAATTTGTCTCCTGGATTGAAAGTATTTGTGTATTATTTGGTTTAAGTATTGATCTACCATGATTTGTTTTATTGTCAGTCAAGATTCTAAGTCATTCATCTATTTTGTTCCCAAAGTCTGAGGATTTGAATTGAAAATATTACATGCTTAGGCATGGTATAAATTATATACTCATACATAGTGCTGGATGCCCTGTAGCCTATGTAGGCCCACTCTCTGAGCTGATTAATTTATTGCTCTGTAGGTCCTGCTGTTAGAGTTCAAGTTCACCTTTCAAATACAAGCAGTATTCTGATTGCCAGAGACAGAGAAATAAGGGTTTCTTGATTGACTATGGATATTGGACTATGGATATTGTTTGGGCTTTTTTTTTTTTATTATTATTCCTTTGAGACATATTAGAACCGAGACAACTGTCTACTTTGAAACAGATTCTGTAACACCTTAGAATTAAAAAATCAGATTTGTAGCTGCTTGTAAGTGAGAGAATGAAGATTATTCCATCATTATGTGTGTACTGCTGATATGTGTCACTGCATGATCTAAGGACCTGTCCTTTTATTGACTTGATTTATTATTTAGTTTGTAGTACTGTTAGCTGTACTAAATGGGTGGCTCTTCAGGGTTCTTTTTAGTCCATGTAATTTGGGACTTTGCTTCAAATCTTTTTATTCAGGATGGTGTTATTTTTCTCATGATTTTTATCCTATTATTATGAGAGTTGCTCTATTTTGAACTTTAATAGTCTATAAAAATCCCCCAGCACACCAAACTAAAGACCTGCTGATAGGTAGAGGCATAAAGTCTGTGAGCAATGATGCTTGCTAATTTTCTGTGCCCAGTTCAAGACGTCTATATCTGTTTCCATTCTGTCAGAATATGCAGCAGTTTTATAGTGGTCTGTTTCCAGTACATGATTCTCTTCGATTTTATTTCCAAGTAAATGTTCAAAGAGTAAAGTACATGCAGTCGTGTGACATCTGCTTAGATAAGAAAAAGGTTTGGGACTTTTTTGTTGTGTAGAAGAGAGGAATAGAGCTTAGTTCTCTTGAGTTATAATTAAATTGCCTAAATCACGGGACTGTGTCTTCTTTTTCTGTAGTGTGATCCCTCCTCCCCACCTACCAGCTTCTGCTACAAACAGTGGAAGCAGTGTCAGTGACAAGTTGTGCAGCTTTCTCTGATGTTCTTTGCTGTACTTATGCAAGAAAGCAGCCAGGGTGCTTGTGTGAGCAGAGTAACTTCTTGACCCCAAAAAATCACTTGGAGGGACATCACTTTATTAATGCTACTTGGCGTGAGCATGGGTAGTGTAAACAGAGCAGAGGAATGAAAGATTAATATATTTCTCCCTGAACAAGATGTCTGATCGATGTTTGAAGAGTGATGCATAAAAAGTGAGTGGGTAGAGAGTGAGCCAAAGGAATGAAAAACTGTGGAGGAAATGTAGGATGGTGCTGGAAGCTTGTCAAAACCTGAGATTTGTTGTCTGCTGCAAAGTGGGCATGTTGTAACCTGAATAAAAACAGAGTTGGGTTTTGACCTAAATTTCTGTGTGTGCAGTTTAAGTTTGGACTCAAAGTTTTTGCCGTCGTCGTTTTAAGGGCTTTGTATAGATAGGAGTTTGAGTGTGCAGTGTGAAGCTGCATCATTGCTAAACTCAGGATGTGTTGTCTTGCTTGTTCAAAGTGGCCTGAGGAGAGTGTGTGTTTGCCTGTAAATGTGAGATTCTTGCAAGGCTGGCTCGGAATAAGCATATATGACCTTGATTTTCAGACTGGCCTGCATTTCAAGGCTGTGGTATGCTTCTGTAGCTTCTTTATGGAAGCTGTGTTTTAAACAATCAAGTACTGTGTTTATAAATTTATGGTAATAAATTCCTGTGGTGCTTTTAAAATTCCATCATCTTTAAGACAAGTCTCTTCTGTGTGATAAACCCCTTTTTTATCTTCCTCCCTTTCAGTTTTTCTGTAGCAATAAGTGTTTATGCAGTAAGTTATTTTGGTTCATTCTTCATTGTATTTTCAGTACAAGAGCTACAGGTTCTTCATGCAAAATGTAAATACACATTGACATTCAAGCTGTCTTGCTTCAAGAAATGCTGAAAGTTTAACTAAATTTAAGTGGGAACTTGACAAATGAACAGAAAAGAAAGCTTGTTAGGTATAAAGGCACCATTTCTGGCTCAGAAAGTGTCTAAAGTGTGAGTTTGCTGGAGACTGGAAGGATGTTTTGGGAAATACTGCTGTTTACTTGTCTATTTTTGCACTGTTCCCAAGATCTTCACTTTTGACTGTTGTAGGAGAAGTGTCCTGGCCTAGAGGATCCTTTGTTCTGATACTTGTTCTGATTCTGAAATGGCTGTTCTTTTGTGGTTACACACTATAGGCGTTACTGTCTTCCTTTTTGTAACTCCTTCTCCTTGTATAATAAACTGTTTTAACTACTTCCTGTGTGAGCTCTGTGTTTGGTAATTGCAAAATATTGTGTTGCTAAATCAAAGGCACTGTGGAAAGGCCACTTAGCTTCTACTGCTTTCCATTTGCAGCTTCTGTATGGGAGACCCAGTCTAATTTTTTTTTTTTTTTTTTTGGTGAGAGAGTTTGTGCTCACTGTTACTGTTTACATTATAGTTTAACAAATGCTTTGCAGTAACTTGCAGCACTTAAATATTGGACAGATCCTTGAACTGTTATGATCTTGGCTAATCAGTTTTAAAATATTCTGAATACAGATGTCATGGTTCTGTGACGTATTACAAGCTCAGCCCTTGGGTGGCAGGACAGATGTTTTAATTGGTGAAAATGAGGTGGGCATCTTCTCACTCTGTAGTCAAAGGCTGTGTCAGGGCTATGCAATAGATGTATGGAGCTGTTAGAGAGGAGTCAGGAAAACCTATATCCATTGTGTGGACTTCCAGAATAGGTAAACAGATACTGCTTATGGCGGCAGTGCCTTTCAGGTGTCCTCACAGACCAGTCGGACTCGTCCTGTGTTGTGGCGAGTTTCATGTACCAGTTTCATGTTTGAGTAAAGTACCCTCTTAGCCAGCTGTCATTGTTCCCCAGAGAGACAAAAGGCTACTGATGTAGTGAACACATGCAAATATCGGGCCTTGTGTTATGAGTGGTGTACAAGGCTCTGATGTCATCTTTTACAGAGTGGCATCTTTTGTATTTCTGAACTAGAAGATGGAAGTATGTATCTCGGCTGCATTTCCAAAATTTGCTTAAATTCTTCTCATACTTCCTTTCTTGGGAGGTGGAGTGCGAAGGGGAATAGAGATTGCACCAAACACTGACTAACACAGTCAACCAGGCATCTAATATAAATCAGTAATAATATAAAACATTGCATCCATCTGATAATAATTTGGTGCCTCCTGTGTAAAAAGGATGTGGACAGCTGGAGAGGGTCAAGAGAAGAGCCACAAAGATGATTAGAGAACTGGAAAGGCTGTCACATGGGGAAGGACTGAGAGAGCTGGGTGTGTTTAGCCTTGAGAAAGGAAGGCCTAAGGGAGACCTTATCACCTTGTTCCAGTATTTGAAAGGTGTCTATGAGAAGGTGGAGACTCCCTTTTTACTAGGAATCACATGAGGGGTAAGAGGTACAAGTACCCCAGTACCCTGGGGAGGGTTCTGATTGGATGCAAGAAGAAAATTTTTCACAATTAGGATGATCAGCCAGTGGAATAATCTTCTTGTGGAAATGGTGGATTCCCTTATGCTGGACTCTTTTAAGACTTGCCTGGACAGGGTGCTGGGCCATCTTGTCTAGACTGAGCTTTGGCTGGGAAGGATTGGACCAGATTTTCCTTGAGATCCCTTCCAACCTGGCATCCTGTGATTCTGTGATTGAATTTGATCTGGTTATTGCTTTTGTGATGATATGCCTGCCTGCATTTGTGGAGTACTATTCAGTTCAGTGGTGTTCCGTGTAATTCTGCCTAAAAGTAGTAATTTGTGTGGATGCAGCTATATAATCAGAACTGTTTTTACTTGTAAACTCTTTGTTGATCTGGGTAAGTTTCCATGTGTAGGTATGCACCTGACAATTAATAACAAATACAATACATAGGAAGAATCTCTTCAGTGTACTGGATTTGAGATGTAGAGGGAGAAATTCTTTAAGACAGTATTTAGTTTTATGAGAAGACAACATGAGATAATAAAATTACATTACATTCCAGAGATTTTAATCTTGGGTTTCCTAACCCATCAGTAAAATTATCTCCCTTTCCCAGCAGAGAAAAATGTTTGTCTGTTTGTTTTAGTGGTACACTTCAGCTTCCATATTTGATTTTTTTTTTTTTTTTAATACAGAGAAGCTTGACTGTGAATGTAGCATCTTCTTTCTGCCAAAATTGCTAACTCTGTTAAGCTGATGTGTTTGGGTTATATGCCGAATTGAGTCTTGAGCTATGATCAGTGCAAGCTGATGTTGGCATTCACAAGTTAAGTTGATAGCAGTAGAATCTGTTTGTTTTTCCCAAGCTTGCTTTAAGCGTTAGTGTATTACCTGAAACCAGGCTTCTGGCTATGTTCAGGAAGTTCCAAAATTCAGATAAATGTAGTTTACTTTTGAAGGGGTATATTGAATAGACGCTCTTTTTTTAGTAAAATGGCTTTCATAAACCAAAAAATACTTTATTTTTTGGAAGTATTTCTGTGTGGAGTTGTTCCCTCTTAGTGGACAAGAACAGGTATTGGAGTAATAAATGTTTAGGCTGCACAAACATCAGAGTGTGCTGATTGTATGTTAGTATAGAACTAAGAGCCTTCTACAGTGTAGCTTGCTAAAAAGTGAGGCTTGAATCAGGAGAATTTATTGTATTCTTAGTTGCTCTACTTGGCAGCTTCTTGAGACAGACATCTGGGTTTTCTGTCAGATAACAATGGGTGCAAGAAGAGTCTCCCCTCAAATTATGGGATTGCTATAGAACCTAAAATTCGCTCTTTTCCTTCTTTTTCTCAAGTAGTATTACTGCAACATAACTTTCTAATTGCACCAATTAGCAGTATTTATTCAGCCATTTGTCATAATGATGGGATTTTCCACAAAGAGCTACTACTTTATTTTTCTTTTTATCAGTAGCTTAACTAATTAAGAGTGATTTTACAGCATTTAGCTTTTTAGCAAGTGTAAACAAGTGAGAGACATTATTCTAAAACTGCCTTTGGGACATTTTTCCTTAGCTGTCTTTCTCTTGGTGTCTAAAATACTTCTTGTGTTTCACTGCCATACTGTACCTACTGCTGATACTTGTGTGTTGTTTTCATTGTGTGCTCAAGGCATGGAGAGATTTTTAATTGCAGTAATTTACAGTTTAGAAGTGTAATGGATGGAAGGGAGGAAGTCAGTTACATGTTACGAAAGTTTTTAGTGATGTTGCACTAAAAACTGAGGAACTTCAGAAACTCAGAATAAATTCCAATTAAATATGCTGTCTGGAAGCAAGCTGTGGTTAGGTAACTATTCATTTTGGTATTAAACTCTTAGGGTTATACACTAAGCAGCTTTCTGAATGAAAAATATCAGAAAATTTCAGACTGATTTGTGCAGGGGACATTGGATCCAGAAAATTGTATCGGTTAATTAGAAATCTGGAAGCATGCTTTGTATATTTGTGTTACTGATAAAGAATTGAATACTTCATATTCTGAATCTAAGATAAGTGCATCTTCCTTGAAAATAAGTGAAAAGAGGGTTATTTATATAAGGGCTGAGGAATACTTTTATGGTAGGCTAACTTCAGGCAACTTTTTTATTCCTGCTGGAAATGTGCTTAAATAACCCTGTTTCAGTCTAGGTGGAAATCAGAGAGTTGAACTGTGTGACAAATATGAGTATTAGTAGGCCACAGTGATTCATGCTGTATGTTTTTACCTGCAGTGTTTGAGATGCAAGGTTTACAGCTTTATTTTTTGCTTCCTCTCTCCCCTGTTCAACCCACTGAAGTTTCACAGAAGAATTTATGGCAGTTATTCCTTTTTTTTTGATAGTTACAGTATTGCTATTGCTAATTCTCTGCATTTTTGGTATATTTTATTTCTCCCAGAAGAAAGCAATTTCCTTATGGTAGCATGTGTCTGAATTGAATAATTATAGTATGGGAGATGGAAAATTAGAAATATGGAATGTGTATGAAGAAAAAAAAGAAAACAATTACGTGTTACTTCTTATAATTGACAAATTCAACACCTATTTATTATAGATGAATGCTTTCATTCAAGTCTTTGTACCTCTCATTCAATGTTTTGCTGATGAGTCTTAAAATGAAATAAAAATCAGTTGTTGCTGTTCATGATAATTAGAAGATACTTATGGTAGTTTGTCTAATTTTACTTTATTATTGATAAATAAGACTGAGAGATGGTTCAAATTTGGTTCAGTTTTAAGGCTTCTTAAAAATACGTATTTTTTAAATCCTTGTTTATATAAAAGTCCCAGGCTATAAATCCCAATACTTGATTATATTTTGTCCTTTTGGGTTAGTTAGCTGCTCTTTGAAAGTACGAGTAGGGATTGATACAATTGAACAATTTATAATCTGCCTGCTGCCTCTTTTATTTCAATTTCACACCAGCTGCAGGAAATAATTTTGTGTGTTGTACCAGTTGTTCATACATGGTTTGTATATATTTTGCTGAAAACAAAAACTTGTCAGCTTCTGAGAGAGATGAAATGCTGGGTAGCAAACTTTGAAGCTTCTCCTTCCTGGAGGTATTTTGTAGTTTTTTCCCTGATGCAAAACCATCTTACATGGGTGTTTTGGGGAGTTGGTGGTTGCTTTTTTTTTATTTGTTTCTGGCCGTGGGTTTGTTTATTCCCTGCCCTCTGCTTTGGTAGCCGAGGTTTGTGGGAGGGCTGCATGATTTGAATTGTGCAATTTACCCAAATTTATGTATCTCCAGTACTGCCCCCTGTGCTGCTAGTTTTGTGGGGATCAAAGTAAAAAGGGGGAGCTGCTTAATGCTGTGTTGAGGTGAAGACACTTTAAGTGGTTTTTTGAAAGGTTGAAAGTGGTGCTATGGGGAAACCTTTGCAGTACCTTCTTGAAATGGGGAACTGTGTGAAGAATGCCATCAACTATGCCTGCTGTTCACTTTGACTGGCTTTAGGCTCAAAGTTCTCTGGGTATGCGGGAGAATTTCCTGTATGAACTTCTCTGTCAGATTCTGTTCTCTGGTCTAACCAAAGAAAAAATCTAAAATACAGAAATTATGTGCAGCAAAGGTGTCTGATTTCTGAAGAAATTATGGTTTTGTCCAATTTAGCAGCAAAACTAATTTTTGGTGTCATAGGAAGAATAGCTGAGATTGTAGCTGAGGGACCTGTGGAGCACATCTAGTCCCCCTGCTGCTCAACTAACCATATTGCTTAGGACCACATCCAGCCTAGTTTTTGAATACCTCAAAGGATCTGCAACTTGCCTGGACAGCCCTAATGTAGTGTTGGATTATCCTTAACATTAAGAAAGGTTGGAGTTTTACCTTTGTAGTTGTTTTGGTGGTTGTTTTTTGGTTTTTGGGAGTTTTTTCCCTTTTTTTTTTTTTTTTGGAAGTTTAGATGAAGTTTCCTGTAACTCAGTTTCTGGCCATTGTATCTTGTCCTTCTGCTGGACACCACTGAGAAGAGTCTGGCCCTGTGTCCTTTACTCCTTTGTATAATGTATTAACGCACAATAGGATTTCCAAGCCCTCAGGATTCTCTTTTCCAAGCAAAGCAATCCCCAGAAATTTTGTAACCTCTTCAGATTATCATATTTTGGGCTCAGTCTTAATAGATAATGAGAATTGGACTGACAAATTGGAAATTGATTTGGTGAAATTAAAAGTATACAAAATGAGGTGTTAAAAGATGATTGTCTATTTCAATTGAGCTGCATAGAGAAATTGCAGATCTGCAAGTAAAAGGAACTTGAATTATGGAATTGCTTTATGATTCTTATTAGTTAAAGAGAAGTATTTTTTTAATGCTTTTCTATGATAGCTGAAGTAACTCATTATAAAAAGAATTAGAAGTAAGAACTGGAGTGAGATGTGGAAAAAGACATAAAGCTGTATCTTTGCTCAGAATGGTTTTGGGTAAAATTGGATCTAACTAGTTTGAATTTCAGTAACGTTTTCTGTTGAGCTTTGAGGGACAGTTAGTGTGGATGAGAATTGGGGATTCATAAAAATAAATATATTGCAAGACATGTGTAACCCTGGCTGTGAGGAGGATACTGCAGAGGTGGTGTCAGAGTGGGTGATACTGCTGGTTTCTCCAGGACTGTTCTCATCAGCTGCTGACTGAAAGTGACCTTTGCATAGAAAAAGACAATGCATGCTGATTAAAATGGCTGATGGTACAAATTTTAAAGGCACCCCTTACACTTGAGAGGCCAGTGCTGAAGAACTGTGCAACCCTGAGAATTGGAATTACTGAACAAAACAGCATAAAGTATGGCTTGTTGTAAGTATGAGTATTACAAAGAACCTTTGCAGTAGTCTGGGAGCTCATTAGTTAGAAATGCAGAGCATTAGGAAGAGGTGATTTGGTTTGGTTGGTTGCAGCTGAGTTTGAGCCATGAGGCCCAGATTGAACAAATAGGATCTTAGAATGTATTGGACTATTTTTATTCTGTTGAAATAGGCAACAGTGTTGTTAGGTACTAAGAAGAGTTAATTTTAAATGGAGTGTGTTTTTCTGGCTGATTAAGGTCAAAAGTAATGAATCCAATGTGGAACAAGTACAGAGAGATTACTCAAATTATTGGATGAATGGTGGCTTTGCTTATGGTGAAAAGGACTTTGTTCTGCATGGCTAAACAAGCTGGACACTGAGACAAGATGGTTGCAGTTGGTGTTCAGAAGTGTGAAAAACTATTTGAAATAAAAAGCAAAGTAATTCAAGTGTCTGTGGAAATTGAAAGTTCCGGAATCATCCAAACTGAATGCTCCATAATTTGTTTTTGATTTGTCTCACTATGTATTCTGTGACAAGCTTTGAAAAAAATGTTGTAGTGGTAGAGATCTAGTACTTTATCAAGGTGAATAACTTTACCCATTTGCAGCAGATACTGATGTTCTAATCTGTGCTTTCTTGCAATATTTGATGTGCTAATTTGATGCTTACATGAAGGCTGTTTTATCAGTCCCCATTATTTTAATATGAGTAGAAATAAGCTCTATGCTTAGGGAAAGCTTACAAAGAATAGAAGTGGTGGAACTGTGGTGGAAGTATCAGTGGAAGTCATTTTCTCTATGTGGTTGTGTAGAGAGAATATTTATAAAGCTTTTTGTTTATTTTGTCTCTGTTGGAAGTATTTACAAAAACAAGCAAAAACAAATTTGGCAAGAATCCTTTCCAGATGTGATCTTGGAAAAATGGGTGGGAATTGACCACTCATGTAGTTTCAGATTCACTCAGTTCATTTATATATCTGGAGGCCTGATGCCTGTATTTTTGAAAGACAGCAGGTCATTAAAAGAGACCAGCTCTTAGGTTTTGCAAAAACACAGGTTGTGAGTAGTTTAAGGCTCTCACTTCAAACACCCGGTGTTCTGAGAAGAAAACTGAGACCTTATTGCAGAACAAGTGTGTGTTGTTTGGGTTTTTCGAAACAACTGCTACCTCCTGTTGCTCAGGACAAAATTCAGGACTGGCAACTGTTACATTTTAAAAGGAATGAATTTACAGAAGTTGTGAACTGGTAAGGAAAGATTTGTTTGTTTGATAATTAGTCATTTCACAAGAAACTTCTGAACTAACATTATTATTGATAATGATTTTAATCCCATTGAGTCCTGTTATTATCGAACAATTAGCATTTCAAAATGTCTGCAAAATTTTGATTATAAAAAACCAAACAGGAACAGTTGTTCCCTTCTTCTTGGGTCTTCCAGGAACAGTTATCTCCCTTGCTTTTCTGAAATTATTTATTCTCTTTTACAGTTGTCTTACAAAACTGCCATCCTAACACCAGAATCCCAAAAGCTTGACACTGTGAAAAAGAAGCTGTGAGGTTCCTGAAAGTCTCTGAAGACTGTGGTGTTGTGAAACAAGGGGCTCTCATATATGCTAGTAATGGATGGTTAAGGGAAAAAGGGAGAATAGGGGGTGTATATGTTCAGCCAGCAGAACTTGAAGAGCTGCTGGCAGGTAGCTCTTGCACTTTCTCCACATGGACAACTGCAGTGCATTGCGACTTTGAGCAGTGCTGGCTTTTTAGTCTCAGGAGGTGAAACATGGAATTTTTTAGGCAGCTGTGGCTGGGATTGGTTTGTGGCTTACCCAGATGCCTTTGTGATGATGTAATGCTCAGATTCCTGTGGCTAGTGACTGGAACTAGAAGGCTTGTGTGGATGGGTTAGGCGTGCACAGCTCTCTACAGCACATCATCTCAAATTCCAGCACAGGGTGTATGAAAGTGAAGACAGATAATTGTTTTGCACAAGGGAAAATATCTGATGCAGGTGTTAAGGTTATTTTTATTCATGAAGAGTTCTCAGAGAAGACAGGTTTGAATGTTGCCTACAGAGCATTCCGTGAGGCATGAGAAGAACCAGTAAGCACAATTTGGTTTGTAGTTTTGTGATCTCTTAGGAATTATGTCCCTGGAAGTGTTGGTAAGGCTTCTGCTGTAGCTAAGGGTTGACTGTTGGAAAACATGAAGTGCCCTGGTCTGGTTTCCAAGTGGGAGATACAGTAGCATATTATGTATGTACTATTTATTACTGTGTAGTAGTATGTTGTTCTCATTACATTGAAATTAGAGGCAGAACAAGCTGCTTTTGGTGGAAGGGATTTGGATCTTTTGCTCTGTTCCTTTAATGGCAAAAGAGTGATAAAACCCCATGCCCTTCTGTTTGTTTCCTGAAACTGACTTTGGATAAAAGGATGGATCAGTAAGATGTAAGGCAGGGGGAACTTTTTGGGGCTGGTGAAGTCTTGCAGTAAGTATGCTTAGAGTGTTTTTTGCTTTGGGCTGATCCCACCAGTGATGTGTTCCTGGAATGATTATCTGAAATCTGTGATGTTTTATAGCTGACTTTAAAGTACTAAAAGTAGTAGTGTACTCCCAATTTGTGCCAGGTGATAAAATGCTCTGAGATCTGAGTGTTTTTGTCTTTGGGTTCAGTCAGTCCCAGCTACCTGGTCCTCAAAACACCTATTTCAATGTGAAATTCAGACACCTTTAGAGAAACTATGTTCTAGGCTATCTTCGTCTTGCAGGTGCATGGGTTAATTATGTAACCTTTGGTGTGAGAGCAGAAGTATGGGTGGGAGGTGCTTTATAAGCTAAATTTACTTGTTACAAAAAATGCTGTTTCAGTGCTTGCCAGTGGTAGCCTAGAAATTCTCATTCCCCTCTTCACGCTACTACAAAGATGGGCTAAGTATAAACTGTGGTTTTATGCTTGTTTAGGCATTTCTGAGTTCTTCTTGTATGATCCTTTGTCTATATCAACGATGTTTTTATTTTCACTTAGCTAGCATGAGTGTCATCCTTGTAAAAACACAAACATGTCTTTTAGAGTATTACTTTTATTTCTTAAGGAGAAGATTCTAAGTAATCCTAGCCTATTTGTCTTCATCCCTCTATTTATGACTTTTCCAGTTTAATCATAGAATGGTTTGTATTGAAAGGGACCTTTTAAAGGTCATATAGTCCAACCTCCCTATAGTTGTAATGTATGTATTTTTTATTAGCTTCTGAGGTTCCATGCTGTTAGATTAAGGAGGTACAAGACACTGTGGAACTTACCATCTGTGCACTGGAAGGAAGAATTCTGAGCAGCAGTAGTGAGCTGAATACCTGAGAGTGGAGAAAAACCAAATGTGGCAGCATGGTTCACCTAAGCCTTATTTGTATGTTTAGGCAAGCACTTGTGGCTTTTATGTGACTGCTCAAATCAAGAAAGCTGGGAACAGGATGTTTTTTAGGACTGAATGACTTTATGAAGCTGAGAGAAGAAGAAAAAGATTAATAAATCCTGACTGAGAAAACCTTGGCATCAAGGAGGAGGAAGCATGGCTATTCATGCAGATGATCCTTAGCAGGAGAAAATTGAAGAGGATTGTTTGTCATATCAAACAAAAGGAATAGTACTTTGTGCACTGAAGAAGGTGAATGGAATCCTTAGGAGGATGAGATAAGTGAAAAATAAAAAAGAGAATGATTCTGGGATCTGGGAGGGAACCAATTTCAAGAGGATAGGTTAGACAAAAGGCTGACTTTTATTGGTAGAGGTGTTTGATCTATTTGCTTTTAATAAAAACCAAATCCATGTAACAATCTTTCATTCTGGATACTCTTTATTGGCAAAGAAAAAGAAATTGAGATAGCAGCATTTTCTGTTGCCAGATAGGTTAAAATCCTGGCACATGGTCTGTTAAATTTGTTCTTTATATACAGCGTAACATAAACCTATCAATGTGTGCATATAAGGGATGTAGAAAGAATGTGGTAATTATGGAGGTAGAAAAAGGTGGTTAGATAAATAGGAGTATGTGGAATTTGAAGTGTTTGTTGCCTTTAAAAATACCACATTTTGTTTTAGTGTTACAAATACTGAGTGACTTTTCTCTTTATTTTTAACAGACTTTGAAGGCAGATCCAGAAGAACTGTTTACAAAACTGGAGAGAATTGGTAAGGGGTCTTTTGGTGAAGTTTTTAAAGGAATTGACAATCGGACTCAGAAAGTTGTTGCTATAAAAATTATTGACCTAGAAGAAGCAGAAGATGAAATAGAAGACATCCAACAAGAAATCACAGTGTTGAGTCAGTGTGACAGTCCATATGTAACTAAATATTATGGATCCTATTTAAAGGTAAGATACTCACAGATAGTGGTGATTTGATTTTATAAGTAATTCTTTTCCAGGCTATCCAGTTGTGCCTGTTTTTGTTGGTGAGGTTTGTCAGACCTCATTTGAAGAAAAATGTATTTTTGTCCTTTCAGTTCTAAAGAAAGAATGAGTTACTATATTTTGTGAAGTATGTGACAGAACTTAATAGGGAAAAAAATGCATGTCTTTTTCTATTTCTGTACAAAACCCCCTTTAAATAACATGAGTTTGTTGAGCTCTAGTATGTTTAGATTCTCTTAATATTAGGTTATTTAAACTCAGAAAATTCAACCTAAGTCTGCATTTGAATTATTAAGACATTAAAAGCAATAGTATCAGCTGTTTTGTGATGTTGTAAATTTTTTGTCAAGGTTTGCTCTTTGATCATTCTAAGCTATTAGGTTGTCCTTCTGAGGAGACTGAACCTGGCCTTGATCTGAGTGATTTAAAAATTAAAATCTGAAAGTAAATTGTTTTGCACATTAGAGATAAGTGAAGCTAATGATGGAAGGGGCTTCTGTTATCTGTCTTGAGAATCTGTTTCCCTTACCTCCCACTGCCATATTATTATTGACAGGACTGACTTTTAAGTGTGCCAGAAAGTTTGCTCTTTTATTTTGGTTTGCTTTTTTTGGTTTTGGTTTTAATTGGATGGATGTAATGATTTATTACATCTTGAAGGTAGTGGAAATACCTGAAAGCTTTTGGTATTACTTTGTTTCTTTGGGCAGACTTTGTTCCCTTCTCAATAGCTCTTTCTTTTACAACAGTGAGATGAGAATCTAGATAAGAGTTTGTTGTCTTGGCAGGATTTAAAGTTAGAAGTAGGCATAAAATACTTTAATTCAGTCTGCTTTTGCTTTTGTGGAAGTGTTCTGTTTCTCAGCAAAGACATGAAGGTTTTGAAAGGGGGACCCCGCTTTATATCTGTATTTCTGAGATTGCCAGTCAGTGTTCAAAGAAAAAAGGACTTTTTCTGATACCAGGAGATGCATTACTCAAGTGAGAGACAGTGTTTCCTTTCTTCCTTGTACTCTGAACCAGTTTGCTTGGATATCTTGTCAGTGAAGGGCTTTGTTAGTGAATTTTAGACCTGATAACCTGTTACCAGAATGGGTCTTAGATGTTATCTATGGGTTTGATCTAAGAAGCATCAGAAGACACTTAATTGAGCACAGTAAATTGGCTGAATTTTTCCTCATGGCTTCTGCTACTACTTTTGAAATTACACGGTCAAGGATTGATAGTTAAATGAAGTATGGCAGCTCCACCCCTGTGCCTTCCTGGTCTGTTTGCTCTAAACAGTTGTAGCCCTTCCCTGTGGCATTACAGTTGCGTGAGCTCTCCCATCACGTCTTGGTAATCACAATGAAATCAAAGCCTTATGGCTGCACACAGATCTCAAATTCCTGCTGCTTGTTCTCTATACTGCCTTAATTGGTGTGCCGGCACTTCACAGAGGTGTTTGAGTGTATCTGTGTCCCAGCAGGGGTGCAAGGGGAATGTTGCAGTCCTCTCCTCCCAGTTTTCCTAGTTCAAAGCTCACTTTATCAGATTGGCCCTTCTGTTGGCAAAGGCTTGTGTGACGCATTTCATGAGGTGGGTTCCATCTCATCCAGTCAGCACAGTCCCAAACCAAAACCTTGTTGGCAACACCAGTTGTTTACTTTGTAAATCCATCTACTTCTCCTCTTGTCATTGACCCAAACTGGCATAATCAAGGAGAAGACTACCTGGGCCTCCAGACCCTTGACCATCATCTCCAGAGCTCTGAAATTGAATGTGATGGTTTCTAGTTACCCTTGGTGTCATTTGTGCCCATATGAGAAACCAGCAAGGGATATTAGCTCTTTCAGGATAAGAAATAGAATATAAGAAAAAGTCTGATGGGAAAACCTCTTACTAGTTTTAAAAATGTATAATAACAATGGGGCTGAAAAAGAAAATCCAGTGTTCAGATTTGAACTAAGTGAATGTCAATGCTTTTTGGAGGCGTTGTGGCAGTGGTTGCTTTTCCTAATGAAAGGTGAGAGGAGATTGTAGGGCTCTGAATCCTGAATGAGTTTGGCTGGGTTGAAATGTCAGTAGGGGTATTTATGCTTATTGTTGTGAGGGGAACCATCTGAAACCTTCTATATGCCTTTTTCTGTTCAGTGCAGTAGCCTGTGAGGTTTTCAACTTGTCAGCTTTCCAAGATACTGCACCAATAGTGGCTGTGTATGACTCAGTTACTTTTGCAGTGCAGTACATCTCTTTCTACAATTAGTAGAATGTGGAACTACTCATGTACTCATTGCTTCAGTTCTTGGTGAATGTGTGTTGTTTGTAAGACACTTGGTGCTACAGAACTTAGGGTCTTCAAAACAAAAATCTCGTTTCTTTATGCTGTTAAAAATTAGTGGTGGTTATTAGGTGATGCTGAAATGGTAGAATCTTTGCAAAGGCAACATTCTGCAGTTCTGTTTGCTTTCTAAAATAAGAGTCGGGTCTTGTTATCTGATAATGTGTCATCACATATATACACACACACACAAAAGAGACTTTATTAATATTTCAATTAATTGGTTCATATTCTTGGGTAGAAACTGCAGTTTATTTGCTGCTGGTCTCTGTTGTATTTGGAATCCGGGACTGTAGTTCTAAGGGTCTGACCATCTTTTAACTGTTTCTAACAGTGTAGATAATCCATCACTGAGAATGTTCAGCACATTAATTTTTCCATGTGTTGAGTGATTAGGAGACATTCTTTCTTTTGTGATTTGACAGTTTAGCACTAATTATAAGAAAGATATTAATGTCTTCTCAGAGAACAAACTTCTTTGAAGTAAGCTTGTAGGAAAACACTAGGATCTCAGTTCATAGTGCCAACCATTTCACCATTTATTATCGTGTGGTCTGTGCAGCCTCATGCATGTTGATCATATGTCTGGTTGATGTTGGGTAGAAAGAGGTACTGTTTAGGAACTCTTAATTTGATTTTCCACTGATTGTTTTTGGCAGACAGATTGAAGTTGGTTTTGGAATTGCTATCCTTTCTCTGGTAGGCAGAATGTTTTGGGCTCAAGTTTTTTAATATTTATCTATTTTTTAATAAACTGGATCACCTGTCTTTGAGTAATCTTTATACTGTTCTTCATTCAGTTTTATTCCACACCTTCTTCCATTAAGCTATGTGATTTTACATGCCACTGTGTTCAGGAACCTGTTGCTTGAAATTTTACAAGGCTTATGTAGTACCACTGTGCTTGTCTGAGGCCTCTTGCTGTCTTGAGTTGATGTGAGAAGGGCTTGTCAAGCTCTTTGTGCCTACTGCGTGATATACATGGTGGGACAGCTTGAAATAACTATTACAGTTTAATGAGTTAATGAAAGTTACTTTGTTCTAGTAATTTACTTTTTAAAAACATTGTTTAATTTCTAGGTTCTCTCTAGAATAGTGTGATAGACTCAAAAGCCTTGTTAAATTTTCTTACTCTACAATTCTCTGTGTATACTAATTGAATGTTCTGGAAATGTGTTTTCTTTGTAACAAATTCTTCTTTCATATCCAGAGACTAAGCCATATCTGTTCATACGAAATATTACTGCTTTAACACAGTGAGTCTTAAATAAGAAGCAGCTTATTGCTCCCATAAAGCAAGTCTTGCATTCCGTCTAGACTTCGTTCTGTGTGTCTGTTGTTGAAGGTTTGTGTGCAGTTGCTGTGGTCGGAGTTCATGCAAATAGAACAAAAACAATATTGACGTGGCATCAGTTTAGGTTGTCATTCTGCATATAAATTTATTTGTGGTGCATCTTTTTGTTAGATGTATTTATATAAAGATGTATTTATATAAAACAGAAATGCCCTTTTCTGAAGGCATTGCCTTTTTAAATACATCTTAATGCTCCCAATTCTATTGGGAAAAAAAGGTCTTCTGTCTACTGTGGGATATAGGAAGTATCTGCAATGTTGCTCTTAAAGCAAATTGCAATGTCATGGTTTACCTGGGTGCATTTATCTACAGGGATTGCCATTCCTTATCTGCCGTGGTGTGTTAAAAACCTGTATCAATGTTGCTTGCTGTCTTCCAAATGAAGGGTTCATCTGTTCCTTTATGATCTGATTAAATGCTCCAAGGATAGAAGAATTTAGTTCTTTTTAGATCCTTATAGAATTAATTCATGAAACTTCTCTGAGTCTATTTACTTCTTTAGACTTCAGGTTAACAGCTTCCACATTCTTTCTTGTAAGGGATTATGGATTCTTTTATTATTGTTAATTTTAAAAAAATTTCTTATAAATTTGGCTGAAATTTGCTATCTCTTCTGAGTTTTGCTGTGCTGTTAGTCTTTGGAAATATTGCTATGCTACTTATTCTAAAAGTTTTTCAGTCTAGAAGGTTGTCAACTCTGCTTTTTGCATCTTATTCTGCTTTACCAGTTTTTCAAGAGCTTAGTTAGATTTCGTTGTGTGGTTGTTTCTCCTGTCCTTGTTTGAAATCAGTTTTATTTTCAAGACTCAGATGCCTCTCTGATAATGTTTCTTCAATTTTGTTAATAACTTTAAGTACTGCTTTATTGTAACTTAATAATGTTTTTATATTTCTTGATCTTGTCTTATTATTTAGAAATATATGACCAAATTAATTTGTGCTTATATTTAAAACCCTGAAGATTAAGGACTCTTGACTTTTTTGTATATATGTGTATGTATATTACACTCAAAGCTTAGGCTAATAAATGTACATGGTGAAAAGCTGAGATTGATGTATTTATATGTATGTATACATTGAAAATTCTTTCATTTCCTTGTCTTAGACTTCTGTACTTATGTATGTAATGGCAGAGCAAATAATGTATAAGTAGTTTCATCATCCATTGTAACTAGGTGCAACTGATAACAAACTTTGAACTTTGAATCAAATATTGAACTAGTCTTGTAGTATGTATTTTTAAAAATATTACTGTATTTTAAAAAATATTACTGTCTCTAAGCTTGTGTTTCTTCGTCCTTCAAATATATTTTTCTATCACACTTTGGAGCTTCAGAGACTACCTTCTTTTGAACTGTTTAAATTTATTGACCCAAGAAGAATAAGACTTGGAGTATATTTCCCCCTTTATTTCACACAGACAGCTTCCCATTTTATAAATGTATTTTAAGAATTCTTTAAAAAAAATTTATAGGAAGCAGTGATAGAAGGTTCATAAAGGATAGCTGCCAATAATTTTAACTTTAGACTTCGTTACATATTACCCATATGGGTTTTTATTTCATGTCTAGGATATAATATACCTACTGCTGAAAGACAAGCTGGTGTTTCTATAGACGGCAAGAAGACAGAAAATAGCTTCTGATTAACTTTTATGAGTGACACAGTCTACCCTGATAAAAAAAATTTGCTTTTATGAGGTTTAATTAACTGAACTCTCTAGTACAGTGAATTCTGGCAAATTAAGTCCAGCAAGAAAAAAAAGATTATTTATGAGAAATGGTGATTCTGAACTTAATCTGTGGTTTTATTTTTGGTAATCAGATGAATTTGAGGTTGGTAAGGAGTGCTGTAGCTGAGCCAAAGCAAGTCTTGTATTGGTTAAGGCTTTGGTATACACAGGATCAGTGATACTCTCCTTGGAATAACAGTGCTGAAAAACTGCAATGCAGTCAGTAAAGAGCTTCTCAGGGACAGTTCAAGGTTTGAAAAGCCTGTATTCCAGAGGATGACTGAAGTTCAGGCTAGGTTTTGTTTTTTTTAAGGGAAGGCTGGATGTGATTCAGTGTATATATACCAAAGCCTTTCTGTGTTTAAGTGCTGATGGTTTAGTGCTTTCTAATCAGTTGCGCCACAATATGACAAGATGTATTTGCTGAGTGGTCAAGATAAGCAAATTTCATCTGATAATCTCATGTGCTGTTTTAAAGGGAAGACAGCTTAAATATTGGAACAGCTTATATGAAGTGGGTTTTATGCCAGTAGCAGGTTTTTTGGGTTTTTTTAGATTAGTATTTGCTGAATTTAAAGAAGCTTGAGCTCAAATGCTTTAGGAGACTCAAGAACTTCAGTGTGGATGTGTTGAATATTCTAGCTAATGTAACTTTGCATGTGGGTGTTTATGTGGGACTTCAGTAGGTTTTAAGTTGATGCTTTTTTGCTTTACAGGTTTAACTGGTTTACTTTAACATTTATGCTGTGGGTCAGCCAGAAGTTAATGGACTAGGTGCATTCTGTTGTCATTTGATATAGCAGGCAGCCTTTGACAGGTTTCATCATGCTTGTTTGGGTGGGAGAGTGGAACTGAGATTTTTCTTTCTTAACTTTGACTGTAGAATTCACTTCAACAGGGACTGCTACCTCAGCACAGGGAGAAATGAAATGTGTGAGTAGTTTTTTGATGATCCGTCATTGTGCTTTGTGCCCAGCCCCACAGCAGCAGCTAGTGCCCTTGTAAACTACAGTCCCTGAACTTTGGATGGGTGTTAGAACCATAGAATCATAAAATTGTTAAAGTTGGAGAAGATCTTTCAAGATGAGGCCCAGCCATCAACTTAGCGCCACAACCGCCATGTTTGCCATTAAATCATGTCTTCATGTTTTTTGAACACTTTCAGGGGTGGTGACTACTGCTTTCCTGGGTACTCTGTTCCAATGCTTTACAGTCCTTTCTGTGAAGAAGTTTTTTTCCGAGTATCTCATCTAAACCTCTGCCTGGTGCAACTCAAGGCCATTTCCTCTCATCCTGTCACTTGTTACCTGGGAGAAGAGACTGGCCCCCACCTCACTGCAGCCTCCTTTCAGGTGGTTATAGAGAGCAATAAGGTCTCCCTTGATCCTTCTTTTCTCCAGGCTAAACAGTCCCAGCTTCCCCAGACAATCCTCATGAAACCTGTGCTCCAGACCTGTTCCCTACCTCCACTGTTCTTCTCTGGACTCATTCAGGCAGGATTAAATGAAAATAACCTGTAACTATCTTTCATTTTGCCTGCTAGAATTGCAGCCATGTTGTCATGATTGCATTTGTGGGGGGTTGTGGTGGAGTGCCTTCTTCGTTCTCTAGACCAAAGCTAGAAGGAATTGTCTTTACCTGCAGGAGTCCCTCCAGCTGGAATGAGAGGAAGGCTGGGGTTGCAAATTCTGTTATTGTGGCAATGTTGAGAACAAAATGAGACTGGCTTTCCTGTGAGCCAGCCCATGTTCTGGCATGCTTACTTTTCTTCTGAAGCCCCGTAACCCTCTAGGCAGCTCTTGCCTGCAGAGAAGTTGAATGAGTGTTGCCTTCATTTGTCCGTAGTAAATGTGGAAGCGACATGTGGCTAGACAGCTGAGAAAGAGGTAGCAAGAAGGTTTCTGTAATGGTTCTGATGGGCTCTCAGATCTTGTTAGTCTACTGATTGAAAAGAATGAGTAGAAAGCTTCCATTGATAGAGCCCCTAGTAACCATAAATAGGACAAAGGCAAAAGGATGCCAAAGAACCCATAAACTCTGTTTCTGGAGTCATGTTGTTTTGCTGTGAAGTCCTGTTTTCATATTTAAAATAGTTTGGCTCCTTCTTATTTCAGAGATGTTACCTTGAACTCCGGACCTTTGTTGCCTGTAGTCTTTACTACTTCTGTCTTCCCCTGTAGTCATTTGCTGTGCTCTTAATGAGATAAAAGTCCCTAGTTTACATTGTCTTTATTCAAAGGTACTGTTTCAAATTGTGCTTTTCAAAACTTGTTATTCCAGTATTTTCCTTCAGCAGTTGAAGGGATTATTATCGCTTTCTGGACTCTGCATCATACTGCCCTATTTTTTCACACCTCTTGAAAAATCTACCTAGTAAACAATGGTGACTTCAAGAATTTTCCTGTTCATCAGTGTAATCAGTTCTGCACTTTTAGCCTTTTATGGCTAGGTAATTCTTATTGTAAAAGTACATCAAGGTTGGGAATCATCACCTAGTATGTCTCAAAGGAAACTCAGAGTCTGTAGTAACTATACTTTGTACTTTGTGTAAGTGCTTAACTGTATTATGTTATTCTAATCTTGTTTTTAATAAAAATTTAGAAAGCTTAATGTAAAATATCATTTATTGGAAGTAATATGTTTGTATTGTCCTTGTGATGGCCTTAAAAGCTGCCTCTGTACTGCTGTGATTGCTGACCTCTGTATGGTATGTGTGTAATTTCACATCTCAGTACCTGCTTTTAGGCAGATCTAACAGGTATGAAAAATAGGCAGCAGTATCTTGTTCCCCATCCTGCTTACATGGTCTTGCTCTTTTACCTATGTTGGATCTGTTGGCTGCATCATGACTTGGTTCACCTGGGAAACAAGTTTCCTCCATGTCTTCTCCTGTCCCTTCCAAAAACAACCTGGCTTGTGAAAAGAGCAAATCCCAAACACTAACCAGTCAGCCAGTTCTGTCTACAGAACTGCTAGGTCAGGTGCAAAAAAATATAAATTAAAAAATGGCAGACTTGGGTGGCCTAAAAACTTGGAGGTGGGGGAAGAGAAAGGCACCACAGTTTTTGGTAATGGCTTGCTTCTAGATTAGCTGTAAAAGAAGCCCTGTTTTATTTTGGCTATACAATGACTGTAAGCTGGGAGCGTGTGTCGATCTGTTGGAAGGTAGGAGGGCTCTGCAGAGAGACCTGGAATGGTTGGATGGGTGGGCAGAGTCCAATAAGATGAAGTTCAATAAGTCCAAGTGCCGAGTTCTGTGTTTTGGCCACAATAACCCCCTGCAATGCTATAGGCTGGGGACAGAGTGGCTGGACAGTGCCCTGGCAGAAAGAGACTTGGGGGTACTGGTCAATAGCCAACTCAACATGAGCCAGCAGTGTGCCCAGGTGTCCAAAAAGGCCAATGGCATCCTGGCCTGTATCAGGAATGGTGTGGCCAGCAGGAGCAGGGAAGTGATTCTTCCCATGTACTCGGCACTGGTGAGGCTGTGAGTGCTGTGTCCAGTTCTGGGCCCCTCAGTTCAGGAAGGATGTTGAGACGCTTGAACGTGTTCAGAGGAGGGCAACAAGGCTGGTGACGGGCTTGGAACACAAGCCCTGTGAGGAACAACTGAAGGTACTGGGGTTGTTTAGCCTGGAGAAAAGATGACTCAGAGGCGACCTTATCACTCTCTACAACTTCTTGAAAGGTGGTTGTAGTGAGGTGGGTGTTGGTCTCTTTTTCCAGGCAACAACTGACAGAACAAGAGGACACTGTCTTAAGTTGTGCCAAGGAAAATATAGGTTGGATATTAGGAAAAAGTGTTTTACAGAAAGAGTGATAAAATATTGGAATGGTCTACCCAGGGAGGTGGTGGAATCACCATCCCTGGTCATGTTTAAAAAGAGATTGGATGTGGCAGTGCCATGGTTTAGTTTAGTTGAGGTGTTGGGACATGGGTTGGACTCAATGATCTTGAAGATCTCTTCCAACCTGGTGGTTCTGTGATTCTGTGACGCAGAAGTCCTGTGACACAGGATGACATAGCATTGCTTTCTAACCGTATGTAATCTTGTGTCAAATGTCCTTCTGTAACTTGTGTGTTAACTGCTACCCTTGTTGCTGCAGGTGTCTGAAATAATTAAAAAGAGAATATTAATATGGCATTGAGGTGCAAGCTTTTTGCTGCTGTTGCTGCAAAGGGGAGGTCCTTGCAAGTAGCCACAGGGGCTGTTGGAACTTCCAGTGAAGTGGTTCAGCTCTCTGAGTAGGCAGGGGACCAATCACCTCTTTTTTATTAATATTTTTAAATCCTTTGTCTTCAGGATTAGAGCATTGTGCACTGATGGTTCAGAATAGTCTGAAGTTTTATGCAAGCCCACTGCCAATACATTTTTTATGGAGCTTCTTCCGTCAGCCAACAGTAGAGCTGAAAAAAGAGTGCATGTGTATGTATTTATGCTCAGGCTTAGGTGCATTAGTTTTGTGGGCTGATTCCCCATTTTTTGCTCAAGATAGAGTTCCTGGCACAATGCTTTTCATCTAGAATGTGATTAGTCCTGCCATCAAGTGGCTGCCAGTCTTTTAATATGTTCTCATGAACCTCTAAAACATTTTGTTTGAAAACTTCTTTACCTCGCTCTGTCATAATCTGGTGCTCTTACACAGTTATCTTGTTTTTGTTGCATCTTTAATGTGAATGTTAGATAATCTGTATTGCTCAGTTAACTTTATTTTACTTAAGTATACTTTGGCATTTTTACAGTTTTTTGGGTCAAATTACTTACTCTAAATGTCTATGTGGTCTGTATGCACACAGTTGTATAAAAGCAGAAGAATCACATTCTTTACACTTAAGGGAACATTATGGCATGTTGAAGAGTGTGTTGATAAACATTTTTAAATGTTTGACTGTTGAACTTTCAGAAATTGTTATTTGGAAAAAGTTGGTTAGACTCAGAAATACTGAACTTCAAAAGGGAAGTTTCCCAGTGAATAGTTTTAAGGGCTGTATTAGTTGTAAAACATTGCAGTTCTTGTATTCAGTAGCCAGTGTTTTCAAACAAATTCTTAAGGTTTTTTCCTTATACTATTAAATTCTTATCTGTTGCCTAACTGTTGGGATAAAAATGATCATTTGGAGGTATGGAGCTTTCTCTCTTTCTGCTTCCTTCAACAGTTCAACAGCAAGTTGTAAGAACAAAACAAAAAGGTAGAAGAGGAAGGCAGAATGGAAATTATTTATATGAATAGAAGGTGTTTTTACCAGTTATTAGAGTCAGGGTAAAATGTGTAAAGACAAAAAGTGGAAAATAAAAAGGGGTTTCCAGAAAAATGTGTTTTTCAGGTACTGAAATTATGAGCTTGGCAGAAATCTGACTTGAACATCCTGAGCTATTGGAGGGTCAATACCTGTGTAGTAGTAAGAGTTTTGATGAAAGATTTGCCTATGTGTGTTCTGTAAAGGGAGTAATGGAATTTAATAGCACGTGAATGCAAAAGGGGTAGGAAAAGAGGGTTATAGCTTGATAGGCTGCCAAGCAGAGGTGCAAAAGATGTTGGAAATTGGGGTAAGTCGTAAAAAAGGGATTAAACCAATGAGTGAATTGATATCTGAGCTGTGAAGTAAATGTGATTTGTAACTTTATTTTGAATTTAATTTGATGTGTAAACGGGAACAGATGTAAGCATTAGAACAATTGTAGTTTTGGACAATGGAGAAGGGGTTTGTGTGCCTCATATTTGCTGTTGGAAGTTTGTTTCTGGTATAGGGAAGGGAGTAATTATAAACCCCCTGTGTCCTGTTGATGTGAACTACTCCAGTGAAGAAGAGATGTAGGGTGGCATTTTGGTGGTGGGGGGGTGGAAATTGCTAATTTCAGTATTCATTGGCTGAAAGGTTTCTTTTGTTAGTTCTGCTTTAGATGTAAAGCAGTTTATCTGAGATAAAGAATTCTGTGAGCTAATGCTGGTTTACTTTTGGTTCCAGTTTCTTTATTTGCTTTTGCTTCCAATTTTCCATTTTGGGACCTTGTACAATTCGTCAATAACCAGTATCACTCAGTAAAATTTGGTTCCATTTGAAGCTTTGATTAAGGGTTGCATTTTTTGCCTTCTTGGTGACTATTCATAAGAAGTGAGTAGATGGTCTGTTGGGATTGTCATAAGACCACGTAAGTCACTCATTAATCTTTCTGTGTCTCTGTGAGTGGATTTCTTGGGAAAAGATCTACCCCAGTTAGCAGTTAGGTTTTTTCCCCCTGTAAGGCAGTGACTTGGTAGATATGGTTATGAAGTAGTTATTTGCCTGGTGGACAGGGAAGGGAAGGATTTTTCTCATCAGCCCTACTAAGAATAAAAAATGTAACAGTTAAAAGGATAGTGGCTGTAAGGGACAGGATTTTTCAGTCTTCCACTGTTGTGTTAAGAAGTGAGGAAAGGGGTTGTAGGCAGGTGGGAAGAGTATGGGTTTGTGTATGCTTAGTATTCCAAAGTGGTGGTTATCTATTCCTTTATGAAGTGAAACGTGTTCTGTTGTTCCATTGTTGTGCAAGTTTCTTGCATTTACTAGCTAGTAGCAGTCAACTCAGGAAATATATGTCTATATGCTTCTATTGTAATATACTTTGGTAGGAGTTATAAATCCAGATCGCCCACTAGTTTGCAGCTCTGGGAAATCATGTGCTTAATATGACATGCCTAGGCTTGTGACAGCTGGGCTATAAAGAATAATTTCTATGGTGGAAGGGTATGTGCCCAGGAAATGTGCCAAGGAGGCTGTGAATATGGGTGCTGTTAGAGATGACTCACACTATGGAAAACATGGAGCTCGTGGCTTTAGCATGTTGGCATGCAAACACAAAAGTCTGCTAAATGCTCTGCAGAAGGGATCTTTTTTCAGCACTGTGACAGAACATTCATTGTTGTGGGTTTTTTTTCCAAGCAAGTGGCTCTGCAAGCTCTGTTACTTACGGCAAATAGGATGCATTTAAAGATTAAGTGTTTACTTCTGTGGTGATTGCAAGAGGTAATTGTTGAATTGTGTCTGCTGCATTAGATAGTAGGATTGACTAATAAGTATGTCTAGGAGTTAAAATGTGACATTTTTTCTTGAGACCTGAAGAAACCAGGAGTTTCAGAGCATTGGAGAATGATTCCAAAGGCAAACAGCTTTTTTATACATGTATACATGCATAAAATACTGTGTACTGAGGTGGTTCTGCTTAGTCTGAAGTGTCATGTTACCTGTGTTTTTCATGGACTTCACAGAGTCCAAACTGGAATGAACAGTTCTTCTCTTTACTTAGTTTCTGTTCTGCATTGGCTACCCAGCAGAAACCTTTATTTTTACCTTTGTGGTTGAACACGTTAGATGGCTGACAAACCTTGATTAAAGGACATAAATGCGCCACATGCAAAACCACAATGATTTCTTTGATTGCAGGGACCTTTTGGCCAGCTTGCAGTAAGGACTTGTGTTTAGAAGAGAACCTTTGGGCTCATCTGTATCTCCCTCCCCTCAAAGGGATGGCAGCCCCAGGACAGCTAGCATTCATCCTGACGCCAAGAGACTTCAAAGGAGGTAAGCGCCTCAGAAACGCTCCCCAGACAAAATACTCGTCAGTCCTGCACCCCAGCGTGGTAATATTCTTTACTACAGCATTACCATCATTCACGGCTCCTTCGTGACAATTTTTTAAGAATTTTATGGGGCCTTATCAGCTGGTTGCAGCCCCCCTAAGGTTCCCAAAGTTGTTCATCACTGTCCATTTGCTTAAGAATGTGCCCCTAGTGGAAGGGAAAAAAGACAAGTTACACTTCTGGAGTATAACTCAGACATATGCTCCCATCATTCCCTTAGTTTTTTGTTTCCATATTTTGGATGAGCTCCAAACTTGAGCTTTTCTCAATTCGTGATCGTTGAGGTTAAAGCTGGAGGAAGAACAAAAAGAAACCAAACACTGCTTACTTTGCACAGTTTTAAACCTCATTTTAAAATAGATTTCTCAATTATCACTTTATATCCAGATGATTTCCACCTAACTCTTTGTGTGCTTGAATTTCTAGTGAATATTATTCCAGAAAAGTTTTGTAGAAATACATTACTGAATTTTATTCTCCTTGAGGGAAATATGTCCTTAGGAATTATTTTTCCATGTTAGAGATGCTACATACATGAAATACAGTCTTCCAAATGCCTATGGAAAAGTAATTTAGTGGAGAAAGCAATTTAAAATAAATAGAAGTTTACTTTGATATCATAAATTTAAACACAAAATGCCCATGATAGCTTTTTAAAATTTATTTTTTTGTAAAAGCAGACTTTCCAGGGGTGACTTCCACCCCTTCTCCACCTAATTCAGGTGAACTGTATGAATACTCAGCTCTAGATCTTTCTTTTCACATTCTTATTCCAGTATATTATATATAATGTATATTTTATATATGTGTATATATGTTATAATCTAGTATGTTCTTATATATGAAAACTAACAATATGACTGGCATCATAAGGAAGAACCTTCTAGGGGGTTTTGCTGTGTTGAGTTTTTTCTTTTTTCTTTTTCTTCTTTTTTTTTTTGATTGAATATTTCGGCATGTAATAGACCATTAGTGAAGATGTTCGTATGCTGAACAGGTATTATTTCTTTTTCTAAGAGTGTGGATTTGGAGAGTAGAGTTGGCACTCAGACCATTTAAGCTTTATCTATTAGTAAGTCCACTCAGATTTTTGCCTTGTTTTTTCCATTTATGTTGAGAAATTAGTCTGACTTCTTTAAACCTAAGTAAGAGATACTTGACTATGTAGAGCACTTTTAATACTTGCCATCTAGCCATTCTTACTGGGCTCTACCACATAAGCATAAAGGTTCTATAGATTGTACTTAAATATATTGAAGTAGTAAAGAAGTGAATTGTCCTGGAAAATAATGTCATGCCTAATTCTACACTTAAATATGGGGAAGAGATTTGCCCATGGATATTCTGAATAACTAAAATGTTTGCAGGTCCTGACTATGCTGATAGATCAAATCAGCTTGAGTTTTTCTTGACTGTGATTGAGAGAAGCTTGGTTGTTGGTTTGTATAGGTTGGAGGACTTCTTTTATGTTTGGTGGTTTTATTCCTCAAATTATTCTATGATTCTTTTACAGTAGTCAGCTTCTTTAATTTTCCTGGAAATTTTTCTTTTGTAATCTTCTACACTTCTTATGTTGTTTAACTCTAGGAATTTGAAATTTTTTTCTTAATATGTAATCTTATTACAATATCTTATTTCTGTGCCTCTACTTCTGGTGCTCAAAAAGGAAAAAAAAATTCAATTTCAAAGGAGGAATCTTTTAGAAAACTGCACATCTTTTGCTGGAAATTATTGTGACACATCTTTCTTATCTCTACAAGACATTACTGAAAGAGCTGACATGAGCAGCAGTGCACTGCAGCTTGTGTAAATATTACTGGGTTAATTCTCTTCCTTTAAGACAAACTATATTACAGATGTAGTTTATTAATGGATTGCTCTCCCTGTGAGCAGATGAGAAGGAAACAAAGGCAACTTTCCTTCATTTGATCTGCCTTTTACTGTCAGTGAAAGTGGAAGTGATTTTGTTTGGGGTCTTTTTTGGGTGAATTTTTTGTTTGGTTGGTTTATGTTGTTGTTTGGTTGGTTTGGTTTTTTTTTGTGGGGAGATGTTTTAAAATAAATTTGGTCTTATGCCTACTTCTCTAGAAATCCAGCAAGGAAGAGTAGAAACAGGACTGAGAATTGCTAGACTGCTTTTCTAGTCTAAAAGTGTCTGTTGATGGACAGCTCTTCTGGTAAAATGAGAGACCTAGCTATAGGCAGGAAGTGTTATATTATTGGAGGCTCTGGAATTAATGAAATACTTAAAGAATTTCTTTTACAGGCAAATCTAGTTATTGCTATTGTCAGTTTTTCCCTGGAGGAAGCTGATATCCAAAGCAACATTCTTTCTCTTTGGAGCCTTTTAAATTGATAGTAGAAATCAATCATTCATTTAGAAAGCAAAATCAACTTTAACTGTTTTCTTTTGTAGTATACGAGATGATCTACTTCAGAATAGCAAGATTTTTAGTCATGCTTTCTTGATTAATAATTAATATGTACTTCATAGCATCTGCTCTTGGTCTTCTTGCACCTTGAAACCTTGAGGAGATATATTAATTTGCAAGGTTAAAGATAACTAATTCATGACATCTCTTGGTGTTTCAGTTTCTAAGAAAACAGGACAGTACTTAAACACTCTGCTCTAAAACCTGGATTGTTAGTTGTGGATGGGGATGGGATGAGGATGGGGAGGGAGAGGACAGTTTATCCAGAGGATGTCTTTGGTGGCCAAGAAAACCTTTCTATGTGTAGTGTTGCTATCTCATAAAGTAGTTTCTCTTGTTCTCTGAAACCAGCAGTTGTCTTTTCATGCCATCTGACTTTCAAGTGCTTTGAAACAAGTGTCTTTAGAAAGTACTAGTTTGGTTTTGCCTAATGAAATCTGTAATAACATAAGGAAGTAGCTTTCAAATAATACACCAATCTATACAATTTCATGTTGTAGTAGTAGGAAGAATTAGATGGAAAAATATTAGCAGATGTCAAAGAGAAGTTCAAGTGAAAGATTAGGTGCACTGTGGAACTCTGTGCTTCATAGGAAGTGTAATAATGTTGGTATTCTTATTCCTTGTTAATGAGGCTAAAAATTTTCTGTTCTTTCAGATATGACGAAAAGAATACAGTGCTTACTGAGATTGTCTTCAAGAGCAAAGTATACTGTCTTAGAAAGATGATGTGAATTAGCATAGAAACTTTTTTTTTCAGACTTTGTCTTCTGCAAAGACAGTTCCAAAAGCTTTTGAAAACATTATAGCCTTTCCTGATAGCTGTTAAACAGCCATAGGACTGTAGTTTTGGAGTAATAGGATTGATTTGTCCATTTGCAGTGGAAAGGACTTTATTTACTACTTACAATAACAGAATTGGGTACCTATAGTGTTCAAAATTTGGAGAAACTTGATTTGAGTATCTGACTTTTGGTATCAGTGATTCTATCCTTTGTCACATCCTTGCTGTCTGTTGAAAGAGTTATTCTATGGCATTGAGCCATCAGACTGGCATCTGGATAGGCTGCTTGAAGTTCAGGGATGCACTGCTTACCTTCTGTCCCTTTCCAAGGATTGTGTACTGGGAGGAATGGAACGGAAGAGCAGATAGTGTTACACTACTCATTCTGTGCTGTTAACATATGGCAGCACTGGGAGTAGATCTGATTAGATTTAAATTGAGCCAAAATATATATTTATATATATATGTAACATTTATAACTAGTCAAAAAATGGCAAGAATTGAGGCCATGAGGTAGATCTGAATTGTATTCCTTAGCAAAATTGTTCATTAGCTGAATAACAATAATAGCCACTTTGTACTTACTCCTGAAGAACTCAATTTTGGCAGTTGGTGTCTGTTCTAATAATAATCTGTGGGTCTGCAAATTTAACAGTCAGCTGTTGGAAAGTTTGCAAATCCTGATGAATTTTAAGGATCTAATGGCAATACATCAGCTCATCGGTGTCCTCTCTCTAAAACCTTAAATAATTATTTTCTGGCATGTGTATTATTTGTTATGATAGGATGATCTCCAGGGAAAGGACATTTACAATATTTTGGAGGTCTTGGTACTTCTTGATATATGTTTTCAGATTTGAGACCGTTGGTGACCTTTAGTGTTGTGGAAAGTTTTGGGAGCAGGAACCACAAATATGTAAATGCCATTTTGTGTTGCTGCCTGAATGCGTCGTTTATGGCATCATACAAAATGGTTTTTTTAATTGCTGCTTGATCTATATCTTTGTATGTAATCTCCCAGTGTCCATGTGCGTTAATAAATAATGAGAGCTCAAATATGAGGGTTCTTCATCCTGTCTAATGAGATAATGACTACAGTTGTGACTTGGTATTGAAAGGAGAGGGTGAATAATTAAAATGGTGCCTGAAGCTGTGCTATATGACTGTGAGGAAAGGAAGGCAATTTGAAGAATTCAGGTACATGAACTATCATATCCCTGAAGATACATTTCTCTGGTTAATCATTCTTCCCCTTGTTATGAAGGGTGTTGGGGTGATAAATGTTTTCAGATTTATTTTAGACAGGTAGTTTTGTGCTTCTTTGGTGGGTTATATGGCTTGTTTTGGGGCAGGCCCTTCTTTTTTTGGTGGTGTGGGGTGGATGAAAGCAACTTTGGCATTACATGATTCTGCCACCTGGTGGCTTTGACAAACAGCAGGGACTTCAGATGCAGTTAAAAGTGCAGTAGTGAATAGATCCTAAAAAAATCCTTCTTTCTTTCAAAAATGGAGGGAATCAGTTGGAAAGGTGGCCTAAATTAGATATAGAAGACAAGATCCATGATGTCTGCATCTTGTTTTTCAAGTCAAGCATTTAAAAATCAGCATGCAAGTATTTAAAAAACTTTTGTTTGCTACATTTGTCAGGCTTCTGTGGGTTTTTAAATACAAAGTTATAGAATACAAATCTTTATGTAATGGTAACAACTTGTAGCAGGAATGCAATTTAGAGATGTTATCCTGTTGCGTGCATTGTGTATTTCAAGGTTCTTTTAATCTGGTTTCTTATGCTTGGAGAATTATGAGTATTAATGCTAAATTTATACCAGTACTTAAATATGAGAGTCTTTTCCTGGCTCTTATTACTTTGGCATAACTGAAATGTTTATTAAACAAATTATCATACATCATGTTGTGCAGTGAATATCAGTTTTGGTACTAGTTTGTTCTTTACATTAGTTGAGGTTGTGTCTTTTAGATTTTCAATATTCTATGTTTTTCTCCTAATCCATTGATGGTTAAATTTCTGTATATTGATCAGCTTTAAAATAACATAATACATTTTCTATCAAGTATATTATTTCTAGCTTCTGATTGTTCATATATATATAAATGCTTGCAAATAGAGATTCTTAGTGGAATTTGGACATGGCTTGTGTCTATAACTAAACAAGCTTTTTACACATGTTTATAAATACACTTTGTTCTGCTGCTAATTGTGTACCATAAGTTTATGGTGGGAAATACCTTTTCTCACAATGAATTCAGGTTGGGAAATTCTCTTTCTCACAATAGGTGTGGGGAGATTTTATTTCACTTTAAAACAAACACATACTTACTGTCATTACTACAGTTTTCAAATTGCTCAGGTCATTCAGTGCACCTACTTCAGCGTCCTTCCAGTCCTTCTCTTTTGTGACTGTGTTAGATTTTCCTCTGCAGTCTCTCCTTCCCACAAAAAAGAAGATTTAGAAACAATTTCCTCAGTACATACTTGTGTTGATTGCTTTAGCTTGGTCTCTCCTGTATAATATCATTGTGCTAAGAAATGTGTATGTTCTTCACGTAAAAGAAATATGAAGCATCTCTGAAGGTAGGCCTCTCCCATATTTATTCAGATGTTTTTTTAACTTCGTAAGGACTTACAAACAAACATGTTAATCTTGATTACTTATTTCTGTAAGTCTTCTGTACTCCTCAGATTTCAGTTAAAATGCACTTTTGAGACTCTGTAGGAGTTTTTTGGTGGAGGGCCTTTTTTTTCTCTGGTGTACAGTCTCCAATTTTTACATATTAGAAATTCTTTATCTACTGTATCTGCACTTATTTTGCAAGTGCTTTCATGATATAGAAGTTACTTGATGAAGGACACTTCAGTAGAGGTGAAGTTGCTGTTGTGAGGTTTTCTGTGGTTCCAGAGTTAAAATCAGAAGTCAGACCTCAAGAAGAGCAACAAGAGTTTGGAAAGGATCTACAGAAACTCTTAACAGAGCGTCTTCTAGATTCCAAAGCTGTTCCTTTCCTCAGTTTCATGGTATCAGAGGAAAACCTCTTGTTCTTGCTGTGAAAAAGGAATTGTTCCATGTGCCCTCGTTAATCTGCTCATTTAAGTTTATAGAGAAAAATTAATCCTAAATTTGGATGGATGACTCACGGTGGCTTCACTGTATTTTGAATAAGATTGAATGCTGTGTTGTGGCTGATGCTTAAAAGAAGAACACTGGTCTTTAGATCTTAAAATGGAGTTCTGAGTGTTGCTAATGTCAGTATATAAATGCAGTATCTTCTTGAAAATATAAGTGATTATGTGTAATATATAATTACTAATCTAGGTTATGGAAGAAAATATAGTGCTTTTGGAGTTCTGTTTGAGAGAAAAAGGGGAATATATACCAAAGAGGGTGAGAAGTTCAAGCAAGAAGGGAATTTGGGCAGCTTTAAAAAGGAAAGTGACAGTAGGTGTTGGGGAATGTGAAGTATGCCAGAGATACTCAGAAAAGAAGGAAAGAAGGAGGCCTGTTGCTGTGGTGATGCCAAAGTCAATTGATAGTAGTGCTGCGCTGGCCTTGTGCTGTTGTTAGAAGGCATTATCTCTGCTTTGCATGGCCAGGTTTTGGTAGTGGGGGGCTACAGGTGCAGCTTCTGTGAGAAGTTGCTGGAAGCTTTCCCTAAGTCCTATAGAGCCAGTGCCAGCTGGCTCCAGGATGGATGTGCTGCTGGCCAAAGCTGAGCCTGTAAGTGACCGTGGCAGTGCCTTTGGGATAATAGATTTAAGAAGGGAGGAGCTGCACAACTGCATCTGGAGAGAGGAGTGAGAATAAGTGAGAGGAACAACCCTGCAAACACCAAGGTCAGTGGAGAAGGGGAGGAGGAGGTGCTCCAAATGCTGGGGCTGAGATTCCCCTGCAGCCCCTGGTGCAGACCAGGAGGTTCAGTGGGAATGCAGAGATCCACCTGCAGCCCGTGGAGGAAACCAACACCACCCACACAGGTGGATGTGCCCGAATGAGACTGGGACCCTGTGGGAGGCTCTCACTGGAGCAGACTCCTGGCAGGATCTCTGGCCTTATGAAGAGATGAGCCCACTCTGGAGTGTGTTTGACAGGACCTGTGACCCTGTGGGAGACCCATAGGCTGTGCCCTAAGGATTGCATCCCATGGAAGGAACCCACACTGGAGCAGTTCATGAAGAAGTGTAGGCCATGGGAAGGACTCACTTTGGAGAAGTCCAAGAAGGACTGTCTCCTGTGGGAGCAGGGGAGGAGCGTGAGGAGTCCTCCATCTGAGGAGGAAGGAGTGGCAGAGACAATGTGTGATGAGCTGATCACAATCTCCATCTCCCTGTTCCACTCTGGGGAGGAGGGGGAGAAAATAAGAGGTGAAATTCAAGCCCACAAAGAAAGGGCCAAGGGGAAGGGGTTTTAAGATTTGGTTTTGTTTGTCATTGTCCTACTTTGATTTGACTGGTAATAAACTAAAATGATGTCCCCAGTTTTAGTCTGTGTTGCCCATGGAGATTGTTCTGTCCTTGTCCTTACCTCACCCTATGAACCTTTTGCTATATTCTCTCTCCCATATCCAGGTGAGAAAGGAAGTGACAGAGTGCTTTTGGGGGATACCTAGCATCCAAGCCCCCACAGGCATAAAGTTGGTATATATAGCTTTTTAGTTCTAAGGTGAAATACATACTGAGAAATTCATTAGAGATGTCTCACCAAATGGATTTATTTGCATCTTTTTGTCAAGCAATGTGTGCAGATTCTGTATAAGAAAGCTAAAAACAAAATTCCAACAAGAATTAGGGAAAGGTGGTAGTAAGATCTGCCACCATAGTAGTTGAATCTTTTTGGGTACCTCATATGAATGTGCTCAGATACTTCATATGAATGATGAAAACTTTAAAAATAAAACCCCAAAAGCATCGGTGAAGTTCAGTAATGTTTCTGAGGAAAGGGAGGACCATAAAGACTTTAAAATAACTTTGAATATAAGGGTCCAGATAAAAAGATGCCATAATTGTAGTAGATTGCTATTACTTAGCTTTACACTGGGATACAGATACAGTTTTGTGTGTGTGTATGACTGTATTTCCATACTTCACTTGTTTTAAAATGTGGAATTACTGAGTTTACTGGATGAATGGCTTTTGCATTGTAAATTCAGACGTGTGGCCCCAGGCAGCTGATGATGAAAGTTTCAGGAGCAAAGACTAATTGAACTAGTAAGTGAAATGATAAATAATTATTTTAAAAGATTATGAGTAATATAATGTGTAGTAGTGTAATTGTGTTAAATACTTGTGAAACTATGTAATTAAAATTATATTCTTAAATGTTTTTGTTACTTATTTTCTACCTCTAATTTCTAGTTTTCAGTTGGAGAATTTGGTATCTAGTGTTCTAGAGAGTTCCTCTTTTGGGAAATTATATCTTATTTCAAGTTGTTAGCTCTTAAAATCCATGAGATAATTGAGATAATAGAAAAGGGAAGATGCATCTCTCATTGACCTCTAGGTAAGGTGTTGTGGATATTTGGGTCAAGAGGTTTGTTTGCTTCTTTTACTTTGTTCTTTCCCATGCAGGCATTTCCAGTGAACTAGGATGGAGTGATGCAGTTGACATGTTTGTGTTAAAGTTACTGTTAAAATGAAGTGCAAGTTTTGAATATTCAGAGAATTTCATATAGCTTTAAAACACACTTTATCAGACTGAACCAAAATATAAATATAACATTTTGATCAAGTTTAGGATGACTCACTATAAGACACATCTCAGAAATGTTCTTGTTCTGGAACTGCTAGGATCTGGAACCTTGAATGGACAGGAAAAATATGAAAAACTTCTAGCAGAAAAACAAGTATTTCAGTGCTGTAAGGGACTCTGTCAGGATGAGTTTACAGTTCTTGGAATATTTGTGGTGTCTGCAGTAAGTAAGCACTATCAGCATGTTGTCTGTAGATACTGAGATAGATTATATTTTTATATTAGTCTTTCTTTCTAAAAAACGTGTTCTGACTCTCTTAAAATATTTTTAACTAGACTGTGTTAGTGAAATAGCATGACTTGATTCCTGAAGAAAGGTTTCTAAATTTAGCTGAATCTATGTGTTAAAAATAGTGGATGATGAAGGAACTCTAATCCAGGGTCTTACCTAAAAATAGTGTGGTATGTGTAACTGGAGGTAGGAAAAATGCACATTTACCTACAGCAGGTGCATTCTGAGTTCAGAGAGGGGGTGGATGCAGTGGAACTATAGATATAATAATGACTAAAAGACTTAAGTGGGTTCTAAGGACTAAAATTTTAATCCCTCAGAGGATTTAGCAGAAGTTATGTCTTGCAATACATTTACCACTTCTCTAAAAGTTTGAATCCATGCTTATAGATGAAAATTCAGAGTCAGCTGCCCTGGCTGTGAGCCATTATTTTTACAGGAAGTTTTATTCTGTAGGATAAACTAAATTAATATTGTTGCTATTTATGTGCTCTGAGAAAAATCTGTATTATGCTAGAGGTCTTGTGAAAGTTTGGTACATACCACAGAGTTGAAACTAACATAGTTTAAAATAACTTGATAGTGTGAAAAACCACTAAACCACCAGTGTATTTTATGCAGCAATTTCATTTGAATAGCTCTGTGGTAGATTTGTGGCTCTGCTTTGTTGTGTGTATTAAGGCTGGTACTGCAAGGAAAAGCTGGCTTAACTGCTTCTCTTTGTGTATTTGGGAAAAAGATGCTGCGAACAGTGGAAAGAAATGATTTGGTCCAGTCTCTTTCTTGGCACAATGTATTGGGTATCTTGAGTTAAACAGTCCTGTAATATGCACCAAACTTTTCTTTAGGAATACAGTTTGATGTTGTTGTTAGATTTTATTTTACTAGCTGAAGCTAGTAAATTATTATGGTAATCTTAAACAGTCCTTATTACTACTTTGCTTCATCTTTCTTGAACACAACTGTGCAAAATTCTATACCATATAACAGATGCATAAGCATTAGTGGAGAAAACCTACTTAACTGTTCAGGAAAATGAAACAATGCAGAAATATGAAAAATAAATTCTAATTCAATTCAAAGCAGACAGAAATCAAGCTTACTAAAGAAAATATTTTGAGGTATCTGTACAAAGTCAATAAAATCAAGACATTATTTTCTAAGGGAAGGAAATATGTTATATGTAACACTTATTATTTGATATTTGGAATGTCCATAATTCGAATTTTAAAATGGAAATGCATTCTCCTCCATTTTCACTGCGTGGCCTCTGTCAGTATCTTTTTTGTCTCAGAAGACACTTGGAAAAATGCACAAAGGAATGTTATAAGAATAAGGAGGTGGGTGGCTCTTGGGAGTTCATATGCTCAGAATACTTGGCTGGTTTTAGTCAGCACAAAGGCAAGAGGTTTCCTTCTGCTGCTTGACTCTTTTGTAGAGGTTAAAGGGAAGTTTCTTCTTGCCAGATACTGTCTATATTCTAATAGTATCAGTACAGAAAAGGCACCATGGAGTGAGTTTGAGTGTGACATGAGGTATGCATCAGTTGTTTGGAAATAATGAACTTCTGAGTTCTATGTTCTTACCCATTGGGAAATGGGAAGTAGCTTTCCTCTTGTTAATTCAGAGGAACAGAATGAAATTGAAAACATGCATGCACAGAGTTACACACATTCTTGTAAATAATCTAAAGATACTTTTGAGGAATAGCTAAATGTTAGTGGTGTTTCAAAACTACAGCTAATTACTTCAGCAAAAAGAACAGAACAAGTCCCATTCACTTAAGATACTACTTTTCTTTTTCTCTTTTTTTAACCTTAATACATTTTTATTGTTTTTTTTTGTTTTGCAGGATACAAAATTATGGATAATAATGGAATATCTGGGTGGAGGCTCTGCCCTTGATCTAGTAAGTAAATGATACATGCTTTTTTGTTACTTTAATTCACATAATTATTTTCCTAGCTTATATTCCTGGAAACTATAATAGGTCATTTGGCTGTGGCAATGTTCACTTTCAGTGAAAGAGAGTAGTATTTGTCAATGCCAGAAAAATGTTATTTTCCATGAGGCGTGACTGATTATTTGTGTAAATGGAAGGGAACTAAGCAACATAATATTGGAAGCAGGATCTAAACATCTTAGAATGCTCATCTTCAGTCAGCCAGAGAGCACTAGTGCCTGAAAATAGTTTTTTCGCATCTTTCAGCTCTGCCACCACAACTCTTCTTAGTTTATACATTTTAATGTATCTTCCTCACCACCCCCTCCCCCAAACAAATAAACAAAAGGTTCCCTGTTTGAAGTCTTTCTGAAGTCTAAACAGACAGAAACACAATTTCAGCTGGTATTAAAAATAATATTTCAAAGAAATAGGAGAAGCTATGGACTCCATGCAGGGTAGAGAGGGCTTGCAGGGAGCTCTGGATAGACCAGAGGGCTGGACAGTCACCAAGCACGTGAAATTTAACAAGAGCAAGTGCCTCATTCTGCACCTGGGATGGAGTACCCAGGTTTGAATGGGAATTCAGAAGGGTCAGTGCAGATTGTTTTCTGTGACTGGATGCTGACATTAGCTATTAAAAAGCACCCAAGCCCCCTCTCAAATGACACACCATCTTATGTTTACTGTGGATTTAAAATATACTAGTATAGAAATAATAATGGATGTTTTAAGTATGTGAAAATTGTTGGGCAAATTGGAGCAGAATGTGTTTGCAGCAGAGTTTGCAGTTGTCAGATGGGGCAACTGATAAATGCTTGGGGAAAGAGTGAAAGGGACAAGGTCAGTGTAAAGGGATTCCACTGGTGACATCCAGAAGACAGAAGGGGGTATTAAACGTGGTCTTCCTGCAGTTGTGTATTTTCAAACCCATTTATGCCTTTAGCTTCCATGTCTGTTAGGAGTTGTGTGGTTGTGTAAAAATTTGTAATGTTCGCCATAAAGATATGATAAAAAAAGTTTATTTATTATTGTGATAGCATTTTTTCTTCCTGACAGAAGAGCAATTAGAAATGGGGTTTGCTTTTAGAAATTAGTTATTACTTTCTTTGTATAGATATAAAAGAGCAAAATGAAAACACGTTACCGTATTTTCTTCTCTTTTTTTTTCATCACACACATTTCACTTGTGTGATGACCATGTGTTTACTCTCTGAGTTTGTTGCCTAAAACCAGTATGAAGTCCTTGTTTACATCTTAAAATGTTATTGAAGTAATTGCACCACAGAACTGAAATCATCATTTAAGTGTCTATTAAGCACTGTTTGTGTGCTTCTTTGATTTTCCAGTTTGTGTTCTGGTTGGTGCATGTTCTCCTAGTTCTAACGTGTACATTATGGTTCTCAACTGGAATCTGGCATGCTTTGCCATATGTTAATACTCGAGGCAAGAATTAATAGGGACCTTGAGTTCCATGTTTGGAGTGCAGACATGTCATGCTAGCTTGGTGTTTTCTGAGTATGCATTGGATGATTTCAAAGTCATGCCTCATAAGAAAAAGTACATGCAGTGCAACTGCATATATGTTTTTGTTCAACTTTTAGTATAATTCAAGTTTGTGATTGAGGTACAAGTGCCAGTATGCCCAGATTTAGTCTGTTTTCAATACTCCCTCCTCACTAAGGTGAGCTAAATCTGACATAAGAGGCTTTCCCCCATTAGATGTGTGGTGTTGTGTTACCAAGTCTCAAACTGGTGCTCGCAGCCTGGCTACAGCAAAGCTTTGAGAATGTCTTAGTGGGTTTCAGGTAGTGGTAATACCTTGTGTATTATCACAGCTAAGGAAAAGCAAAAACGATTATGACTAAAGCTGCAAAGATAAAGCAAATGCATTGTCTGCATTACATGGAATATTGCCTCTGATGCTGTGCATGAGGATTTCTGAGGAATGTACTGTTTTGAATTTTTATTTGAAAATCCTTATATGAAATGCTTTTTTTCTCACTGAGTGAAGCTTTTGAGATACAACTTTTTGACTGTGCTTCAGTGAGTGCTATTGTGGAGTAGACTAGAATACTGGAATATTTCCAATATTAATTTCTGGACACAAAGTTTCAGTGTCTGTCTTGAGATGCCCTTCTTAGTTAAGGTGTCTCTTTGGGTAGTGATCTTTCCTCTATTTAGTGTTATTTTCACTTTTAGAATTCATATCAGATGTAAAGATCTCTGGGATCATCTAACACTACTGATTCTTCTCATAAGAATAATTACTTGGAATCTTTATTAGCAGATTTCTGTATCCAGTATTACACAAAAAAATTTAACTTTAAAAAATATGTAATGGTCTCTCAGCGTATCAGTTTGAGTTGTGTTTTAGAGAGTTTCTCAAAATCCAGTGCAGTATATAACCATAGACTGATTGATGTAGTAATTGTATGCCTTAGCTTCTTGCTCAGGCTTTGAGATTTGGGTCCACACAGGGTCTGTGGAGTTGCACATCTAAGTTCAGTGTAATGTTAACAGATGCTTTTCAAAGGCATAGTGACCTGACCACAAAGCAGTAACTTGAGACTCTGTCTTTATAGCACTTTTAACAAACTTTAAATAGTATTTTAGATAAATGATTTCCTTGCCTGTTGTTCATTAGGCCACTTAGTTTAGAACTATGTATTTTTAAAAAGAATATTCTGGTTTGTCTCACATTATGAAACTAGAAAATTGGAAGTTTTGAGGTGTGACAGAAAAAGTAATCTCTTTTTATAGTCATAGTGTTATTTCTGTTCTCTGTTTCTCCCTTTTTTATATATATTTAAATATTTCTTGCATCTCCTAGTTAGAACCTGGCTCACTTGATGAAACCCAAATTGCTACAATATTGAGGGAGATACTCAAAGGACTCGATTACTTGCATTCAGAAAAGAAAATCCACAGAGATATTAAAGGTAAATTGTTTTATTTGTGTTGAAAGAATATCAGAAGAACTCATGCAACCTAAATGAGCACCCTTACATTGTCAAATGGTGTCAAATGTCTTCATTTCTGCTATTTCCTCTTCTTTATTCCAGCTGCTAATGTGTTGCTGTCTGAACAAGGGGAAGTAAAACTGGCAGATTTTGGAGTAGCAGGACAGCTAACAGATACACAGATAAAGAGGAATACCTTTGTGGGAACACCATTTTGGATGGCACCTGAAGTAATAAAGCAATCAGCATATGATTCAAAGGTAAGGTACTACAAGGCATTACCAAAGTCCCTTCCTTTTTCTAACTTGAATTACATGGGTTGGTCTTCAGACTGTAGCTAATAACTTTGGCTGTGTCTACATGAGGGTGTGTTTGGATGACACCTAACAGCTAAAAGCTGTTGGTGAGGAGAGATTTCCTAATTTGTATCCAAAGTTTAAGTTTCCTAGTTGATTAAGACAGTCCAGATGGCAAGAAGTAATAACAGCATTCACGAGTACATCCCATCACCTTTTATCCCACTCTATTGATGAGTATTTTTGGCTGTTTAAAAGTAGAAGAGAGCAAATATATACAAAATGTTAGAATTCTTCCACTTGTTTTTAGAAAAAATAGCCAGCAACACGGTTGAAGAATATGGATTTGGTAGGTGTGAAAGTTGGAAGGTTGTTTCAAAGTGCTGTTACTCATCTCTGGCAGAATGTGCTGTGTGGGTCTGTGCTACTCTGACCATATGTGTTCTGATTTGTCATTCAAGGGCTGTTAATTATAATACCAAATTTACCTGTTCCCAGGATTTTGATTTAACAGAGTGGCACATCAGCATACTGAAATCTCAACACAAGCACAATGTATCAGTTGTAATACATACTTGGGTCACAATAGAAATGTGATTCCATTCCTGTTCTCTGTATTCTCAGCAGTGTGGCACTGCATGTCCTTTGTTGCCAGGGAGGAATATGTGCATTAAAGTCAGCTCGAGCCTATTGCTTTTTTCAAAGTTCATTGTGTTGGTTACTTGGAGTTTTTTTGCTTTTTAAGCTTTTTATGCTTTTATGCATTTGTTTGAGGTGCATATACAGCTCTTTGCTGCCCCTGCCTTCTCCCTGCCACATGGCCTGGCTAGCTCAGCAGGACACCTATGGTATCCAGGTGTCTTTGCTGAACCCCATGACCCACTGCTGCAGCTGTATGTCAAAGGTCACCCTTGAGCCCCACTTGTGTTGACATCAGCTTTCTCTATGATAATTAGTAGCATTTACTTATGTTCTTCCCTGAGCGCATCTTCCTTGCCCAATTCCTCTGATTGCCCTATAGGGACTTGTTGATTGGCCATATCTCCATGCAGTGGGACAGGTTGGGGTGTTTCTTTGCACTTGCCAAGTGCACTTGGCTGACTCTGATCTAGGCTATAGTATTGCTTAATTCCCTATTTGATATCTTTCTGTAAAGAGGCTATAACAAGCAAAACAGTGTAGAGCCTCTAGAAGCTTAAATGACTCAACATTTAAACTTGAGTAAATTTTTTTGAATGGTGGTTGGTGGGTTTTTTTCCTTGGTGTGTTTTTGTGGTTTTTTTTTTTTTTTTTAGTTTGTTTATTTGTTTTGATTGGTTGGAGTTGGGTTTTTTGTTGTTCTTTGAGGTTTGGCTCCTGGGAATGACCATCACATAGACAAAGCATGATTCAGCCCTTAGGATTTCCATTCTGGCTGTTTCAGTCTTCAATGTTACATAGTCATAAGTGTCTTGGATACTTGATGAGGGATTCCCAATAAAAGCTTGAAAGGGCTCTAGTTTTTGATAGTGCTTCTGCTTCCTGATTTGATTCCTGTCTTATCTGAAAACCTGTTTTCTTACCCTGCTTAGTTTTTCACATAGCTAGTTCTCTCTTCTTTGTACTATAAAAATTGTACAGTAAAAATAGATATTTAATTTGAAAATGGCTTTCTCTTGCACATAGACTGTTTTCAGGAGCTTCAAAGCCAGATTGAATTTTACTCATTAGATTAGAAGAGGAAAGGCTTATGGCAGTACTGCAGTAAATAGTAGTTACCCGTGACTTGCTGACTGTCATCTGAACTTGGAAGAAAAATTTTTGTTAAAGATCCGAAGTTGTAAAAATCACATGTGATAAAACTTAATCACTTCCTAAGGTCATGCTTATCCCTCTCCATTTGGAGGACTGATTTGTGCTTATTCTGGTGTTTCATTGTCACAGTCAAGTGCATCCTAGAAATGCCTAATTGGATACACATACAATTGGTACATCCTTTCTTATCTGTGAAAGGGGAGGATATGGTTCCAGAGGTTCCAGAGTTATTTTTGATGTTTTCAACAGGAATGGGCTTCCAAAACCCATCTTGGACTTCCAAGAGTCTAGTGTGCAGCTGTGGTTTTTGCATTTTTTTTGTTCATTTTTATAGAGGAAGGTCACTAGCAGTAGAGTTATAAATACATGAGGAAGAATTGAAGTATTTATGGGCAAATGTGTGTGTGCAAGTAGGTATCTCTGCACTCATACACATGTGAATTTGATGTTTATACTTACATATACACATGCTCCACCTGTGACTGGAAGTCTGGCAGAAGAAAATCTATTCATTTATGTGGCTTTAACACTTCCCCCTTGAGAAACTGAAACTCTGAATAAATTTGAAATAACAATGCTCAGTTGTTAAAATGAAGACTCATCTTCACAGGTGACATTTTTCTTTTGTAACCTAGAAAAGCTTTCCTGCCACAGGGAGGTTACTCACAATTAGGCTTGAGGAGAGCTTAGCTGTTAATGCACTTATTAAGATAAATGAAACTTGGGGCTCATGTGCTTATGTAATTCTTTGTGCTCAGGAACTGTTCTGTAATGTGGGCTAACAAAATGATATTTCATTAATTTGATGGTGTGCTAATTGACTCTGATTTTTTTTTTTCCATTCTTGCTTGCAAAATCAAGTAACTAAGCTCTTAACAGTAGGATACTGTGGAAACAAGGAAGGCGGAGCTTGTTTTGGGCCAGGCACTGTGGCTGTGACAGTGGAATGGATGTGTACAAGTCAGTCAAAGATAACCAGAGTTGAGGGATATTTAGTAAAGACAGCAGTGATAAATGAAATCTCTGCTCTATGCTGTACCTGGAAATAGATCTGTTTACAGCACAGCAAACTTCCAAATGCTCTGTTTAGGAGTAAAACCAGACAGCTCATGTCAGATCTTTCCTGTTTTCTGAGAATAAGTCTTTGTTCTGCTTTCACTTAAAAAGAAACAGAAAAACCCCAGAACATAAATATTTTTCATTGGTATCTTGTCCTTGGAATATATATGTTTCTTTGAAAATTTTTACCTTTCTGACAGGTTTATTGTCTGTTCTCTTGATTTTGTCATGGTCTGTGATTTCAGCAAAACATAAGCAAATTATAATGCATTACCTCACATTACTTCAGGCAGATTCACAATAGGGTTTGTATCAAGGGAGACAGCATTCCCTAGAAAGAGTAGCACATTCTGATGGTGAAAACTTTCAGAGGCTACTTGGACCAAAAAGATAAATATTGCTGTTCAAGACTGTATTTCTCTAGTCTGTGAATAGGGATGATACATAAGGACAGTGTTAAACCTCAGGTAGGTTAAATTCCAATGTATTAAATTTCTGACAGTTATACTAGCAAATTTATGTTGAGGAAAAATCTTGTGCAAGTTAAAACATTTTCCTTTTGGTAAATATTTTAGACTGAACCCATATTTACATAGTGAGCTTGAATATGGCAGATAAAATGCTGGTTTATAACAACTTTACCATTGCTTTTTGGTGTAATAGTATTGATTTCAAAAAGTTTTAAACTCTACTTAGTTGAAATGTTTTATACTGTAGAGTGAAAACAGCCAAGAAACTCTGTTTACTTGGGCTGTGTAGCTAATCACATAAACAAGTGGTAACAAAACCAATTTACATATGGAGTTATTTACAGTAAAGCTTAAAAATCTACCTTTACAAGTGTGGTGATTTTCACTGGGGTAAAATTAATTTTCTTCACAGCAGCTGGTATGTGACTGTGTTTGGAATTTGTGCTGCAACAGTGTTGATAACTCAGGGATGTTTTCCTTACTGCTGAGCAGAGTTTGCACAGAGTCAAGGCCTCTCCTGCTTTTCACCCACCAGTGAACTGGGGGTGCACAAGGAGCTGGGAAGGGACTCAGCCAGGACAGTTGATCCCAGCTGACCAGAGGGGTATTCCATACCATGTGGCCTCATGCTCAGCAATAAAACAAGGGGAAAGGTGGGCCAGGTTCTGCTGCTCAGGGACTGGCTGTGAGCATCTTTCTGTTGGTGGTGAGCAGCTATTTCCACTTACATCACTTGCCTCTCTTGGGTTTTAATTTTCTCTCTTTATTATTTTCTTTTTCATTACAATTTATTATTGTTGTTTTTTTATTTCAGTTATTAAACTGTTCATACCCCACAAGTTTTCTCCCCCTTACCCTCCAAATTCTCTTCTTCCTCTACCTCCATTCCACCAGGGGACAGTGTGAGCAAGCAGATGCATGTTGCTGGTTAAACTAGAATAGCAACCCAACACTTTCTGTTCTTTCTCCAACCTAATCTTAAAAGCATTTTTTCTTTCAGGCAGATATCTGGTCCTTGGGCATAACAGCCATAGAACTTGCAAAAGGAGAGCCACCTCATTCAGAATTACATCCAATGAAAGTTTTGTTCCTCATTCCTAAGAACAATCCACCAACGCTGGAAGGAAACTTCAGTAAATCCCTCAAAGAATTTGTTGAGGCCTGCTTAAACAAGGACCCAAGCTTTGTGAGTTTCATGTTTGTCAGTTTATAGTGGAGAACTTGACTGCTTGACATGAACTGTATGAATAAGTGTCGTTCAGTTTTTCTAATATGGTGTGACATAAGTGAGAGGTATATTTTTAGATACTGTATCTATTTAAAATCTCATTTGTATCAAGACTAAACTCGGGATTTCTTTGTTTTTATAGCGAGTCACTTAACACTCTCAAACATGGTAAAAAACCCCAACCCTCTCTTTTTTTTCTTTTAAGAGACCTACTGCAAAAGAGCTTTTAAAACACAAATTCATCTTACGAAACTCCAAGAAAACGTCTTACTTGGCTGACCTCATTGACAGGCACAAGAGATGGAAGTCTGAGCAAAGCCATGACGACTCCAGTTCTGATGACTCGGATACGTAAGTTTGATGAGTCTGAGACATACCCTTTGTGAGGAGCCAAGGAGCTGTTTTTATCACACACATTCCTCTGTTATGTTATTTGCAGCTCTTCATCTTACTGGACCTGGTAACTGAATGAAATATTAATTTCAGTGTTGCCAGGGATGGATTTCATGCCGGTAAAAGTCACTGAGAACAACTCTTCTGGTCCATATTCTGTGCTACCTTCTCTTACAAGGCCAGCTGTTCTGCAGGCAGAATGTCTCAAACTGCACAGCCAAGTAACACTGTGCAAATGAAATTCAAGTGAAGATATTGCCACAATTTTTTCACAAATGAATTAAATACCTCATAGTAAAGAAAACACAACTATTCTCTGCAATGCTAACGACAGGCATCAGTTTATTTCTTGAGTGACATTACAGCTGTATATTTGTTTACAGTATTAATGGCTTCATGTCTTCCAGTGACCACAGTTCCAGTATCTTAGCTATTTTTCTAGGCAAGAAAAGTGAATTAAGTTTTCTAAATTATTCCCCTTTCCCTAATGGTTTGAGATACTCTGCTAAAGCCAGTTCTCAGATAGCAATAAAACACTTCATGTAACTTGTTCACGTGACTTGGGAAAATGTTTTCAATCTATAATGCCTCACTTTCTTATATCTGGTGAAGTATCTTGGTTTAAGTTTTTTAATTTATCCAAAAGATAAGTTACCTTAATTTTCATACTTGTCTTTGTATGTAGTGCCCTGCACAATAGAATCCTGATCTTGGTCTTTACTGTAGTTTTAATGTGTAGTGTTTATATTGAATGAACATCAGCAGTAAGGTGTAGGTAATAAAAATTGATTTATTGATTTTTTTTTCCCTTTTCCTTGAAGTGAAGCAGATGGTCAGGCTTCAGGTGGGAGTGATTCAGAAGAGTGGATCTTTACAATAAGAGAAAAAGACCCCAAGAATCTAGAGAATGGAGCGGCCCAGCCTTTGGACTTGCAACGAAATAAGGTGCTGAAAATATTGACTTTATAATACAAGGAGATAATTCTTGCTTTAATAATTTAGTGGGGTGATTTTATTTTATGCCTTTAAAAGCATTAATATTGGGAAACTTCTAGAATTTTTGCTAAAAATCTGTTTTCTGTAGTTGCCTTTCACAAAACTTTCTGAGTAAGTCTTGAAGATTGGGCATTCTGTTAATGTGTCCTTTTTTGTAGTTGACAAAATATGTACCAAAATGTTTCTCTAGTTTGTGAAATACAACCACTGGAGGAAGACCAGACAATACTGTATTTTTAAAATCTTCCTTCTGTGTAGTAAACTAAAACCAGTACAGTGCAAATCTAGGCTGGAGTTCTGGAGAAGGCATTTTGGTCTTTTAAGGAAAATGACTACAATGTAACAAAGAATAGGATGTGCCTGTGTCCAAAAAAACAAACTTAACCCAGAATAAGGAATGTTTAGGAACTGCTCATTGTATTTTCTGCAACCTGTGTGGCCAAAGCAAGTGGTTGCTGTGCTGGCTCTGAAAATTCTGCAGAAATGTATTGTATCATACGGGATGAACCTAGTAAATATCAGCATGGCTGTGATTTAGTTCCTGCTCAGTAGGATTGTAGGAGTTTGGGGGTTTTGGTTTGTGGGTTTTATATTTTTTTTCCCCTTCTGATTTTGAGCTTGCATGTATTTGAGATACTGCAATCTCAAATTTTAATTCAGCGTCTATTTTCCACACTGCTTTGGAATAGTATGTTGTAGAACATTTTACATATATGGAAACAGAGTTTTCACAAAGTGTAGCATGTTGGAACTACATTTTGTCTTTAATTCGAATACAATGAGAATGCCTTTTTTCAGAAATAAAATTGGTCAGATTTTTTTTTCTTTAAAGGAAAAGGATATCCCGAAGAGGCCTCTATCCCAATGCCTGTCTACAGTTATATCCCCTTTATTTGCAGAGGTAAGTTACTGCTTTAAAACATAACAAGTCCAAGATTTATATCTCTGAAAAAAACTGAAAAATTTAGTGAATGACACCTAAGGTTGCTATTATCCATTTTGAACTTGCTGTTTTAAGTTTTGGCTGTGCCCTTTGCTTTCATATGTGTCTGCTTTTGAAATCTGTATTTTTCTCCTAACAATATTTCCTATGCGTAGTAGTAACATCAGCCATGCTGGCCTAAAGCAGTGAACATGACAAGAAAAAGATGTGTAAATGTTTGGATTGCAGCATTCTATTTTTAACACTATGTTATGTATTTATCTTATTACAAATGTCAAGCTCTTTGCTGTTCTAAGATACAGTTGTGGACTAGATCATCAAGAATTTAATTTTTGAATTTCAGCATTGAAAACTGTATTTTGTTCCCATTCTGAGTTTTATATTTTTTATAATTTTTCCCCAAATACTTAAAAACCACTTTGAAAAAGAATAGGTGAAGGATAAGAGAAGAATTTATGAAGATATGATTATTTTAAAAAGTTGATAAAATTACTGCAGTGTATATGTATAAGGTATAGGTGTGCAAGTATGTACGCTAAAGCAAGTATAAGAAGCACACAGTGAAACAAACAGCTATGGGTAAATATTGCCTTTTTTTGGGGATAGTTTGCTGTCATTTTTGACTGTGAGCCTGCTGAAAAGGATGTGTGAAGATTTGAGATGTGTGAAGATGAATGGCATCCTGATAAGTACTGCAAAGACTAACTTCTGCTTGATAAAAGTCTTTAGTATGCGAGGGTGTATGATGAAGGTCAAATGCTGACATTGTGAACTCTGACAGTCACTTCCTGACAAGCTTCTGTGTTATACTGTGTATAAGAAATATTTACTCTAATACCTTATTAGTATATTTTTTCCTGGTTTTGTTTCAGTTGAAAGAGAAGAGTGAAGTGTGTGGTGGTAACACAGATTCCATAGAAGAACTGAGGAAGGCAGTTTATTTAGCTGAAGAGGCTTGTCCAGGCATTGCAGATACCATGGTGTCACACCTTGTGCAGAGGCTTCAGAGGTAATGAAACTATTTCAGTATGGCTTACAGAAAGCTGTAAATCTGATTCTACAAATATTTGACTCGTGTTAAATTGAAAGAATTAATTTCTGTTTCTAATGGAGAAGAAAAACGCTTGTGCCTGCAGTTTGTGCAATTGTGTTTGCTTACTGGAAAAAAAACTAATCATAGCAGCAATTGTAATTTCAAGTGATAGCACATANCCCCCCCAGAGCCCCAGCAGAGTCCGGGCTGTGCCTCGGGAAGGGGCAAAGGCAGGGCCGGCAGGGCCGCCCGGCCCGGCCCGGCGAGGGCCCGGCGGGGCCCCCGGGGGGACCGTGGCGCTCCGGCCACCACCCCTAGGCCGGAAGAAAAGGTCCCTACTCCCGCCTTCCGCGGGATTTTATAGGTAACATTGAGAGAAACGCGATTCGACCAGGCGACTGTCTGTCATGTCGGGGTCAACCCGTGACAAGAAGAAAAACGCTTGTGCCTGCAGTTTGTGCAATTGTGTTTGCTTACTGGAAAAAAAACTAATCATAGCAGCAATTGTAATTTCAAGTGATAGCACATATGTATGTTCATCCTGTTGGTGTGCATATTGTGTGTCAAATGAGACTGGACAGGCTTTTTCCTTTGCAGTTCACATAAGGGACACGCACTTTCTTGGCATCTGAGTGTGTGTTGCAGAGATAAATTGTCTGTTCAGTCTTTCATTCACATAGTCAGTGGTTCCTTGTTCATTCATTAAAGAGTCTATATGGCTCTTTGGTGGCACCTCCAAAACCAGTATTTGGTCTTACTTTGAAAGGCCAGATTTCATATGAGATTTTCTAACTGCCTTGGTTAGGAATATATTATTAACAAATACTCAATTTTCTGTTCTTTAAATGCTGCATGAGAAAAGATGAGTGGTATGAATTTCAGAATTGCTGCTGGAAGAGGCAGAAAATTGCAACCTTGAATCCAGGAGCCCAAAGCTGTTGTGAATCTCACAGCAGCCAGATTGGTTTGCTTGGTACTGGAAAAAACTCATGTCAATGATTAATCATGAACCACTGTGTGGAAAATGATCACCCTGTCTTCCTTATGCTGTCTCTAACCACTGCTTGGTAAAGTTTAGGAATTCACAGCTTTGAAGTTGAAACAAAGGATTTCCAGGCCAACACTTTCTTCTTCAGTAAAAACCAACACCAAGAAACCTGCAAGCAATTGTGTTTGCTGGTTTAAGGGCTGTTAAGAATGAAGCCCAGTCAGCGTCTCTAGTGCTGAAAGGTTACTTCTAATGCCAGGTGTCCTGTCCTGTCTCATTTGATCCTGGCAAACTTGAAAGAGTTGCTGGAGCTTCCATCTCAGTTTGTTTCCATTAGGGTTTCCAAAACTGAATCCAGTCTTTCATCAGCTAATATTTCAGTGTCATATTTTTATGGTATGGGATCTTCCTTGAACTGAAAACCTCCAAGACTTGATGCTGCAGTTGAGGCTGAAAATGACCATGTGGAGACAGTGTACAGACATGGGCATTTTTGGGGATGCTGGAGGGGATCTTCATCATTTTTATTCTAGGAGAAATATTTCAGAACCCTTTATATACCTATTTAGCATTGTTTTCCTTCTGCTTCCTTTGACTGTTACTGTTTTGCTTGGTTATAATGTCTTAGAACAGTGGAGGCAGGCACTTAATTCTCTTTCAAGGAGAAAAGGAATTATTCATAGAGAATGTTTGTCATTGGATCATATCTGGGTGAACTTTCTCCTTTTCAGGGAAGATATTCCAGCTAGTATGGGATGATGACTCCATAAAGGGACCGAAAGAATGAATAGCAAGAACTCCCACTAAAAATGAGCTTGACTCATTCCATAGCTTAGTAAGGTTTCCTTTGTGGATAAAGCTGTTTTTTGGAGCTAGTCAAATTCTGAAAAAATAGTTCCTTTTTGTTTGAGTGCTACAAGAATTGTTCTCTGTTACATCATTAGGTAATTCAGTATCCTCTCAATTTGGTAGCTAATTATTGAAGATAGGTTTTCAACAACAAGTTTCTAATGATATTTTCAATTTCCCTTATGATTGGTTAAAACTGGATTTTGTAAGTGTGTCTGAATTAATTAACTCAGACCCTCAGATTAGCTGCCCAGTCATGTGAGTGAATCCAGTTACCTTCCTCCTCCAGTTTTGATCTTGGATGTTTGATGAAGTTTACTGGAAACTTACTGTGATTAAAATGTGTGTTTATTTCATTGGATAATTTAAGAATCTGCTTAGGTCAAGAAATACCGTTTTCCTGTTGAAAAGGTTTGCTGTAAACTTGCAAAGGAGGAAAGTTGGAGTCACTTGCATCATTATGTGCTGCTCAGTAACATGTGAGCACAGGCTGTTGCTGTTAGGAAAGCAGTGATACTCGAACAGGGTGTATTTTACATGTTGTTCAGCTCCATGGCTCTTCCTTTAAAGTGTGGTGGCAATGGTGAGTGCCACTGTGCAAGGAAAAAGGCCCGAACTTCAATGGCATAAAATGGAATAACTTCATTGCTGCTTGTTGTGGAATGCCTTTCTAAAAGTTGCCACAGTAACTATTTCTTTTTCTCTTCAGATATTCACTGGCTGGAGGAAGTTCTTCATCCTACTGACATATTCTTCCCGACTTTCCTAAGACAGCAGAGATCCTGTGGTGTCTGCATTGAAGGCGTGCACCCTAATGCTGTTCTGCCTCTGTCTCTGGAAAGTCCTTGGGACGGAGGACATTCCTAAATGTGCAGGAGTGAAAATGAAGTCTCTTGGACGGAGGCAATCTTTTTCAGCTCCTTAAAGCTATAATTTTTTAAATGATAATGCACATATTCCAGGGAGGTGTCCTTTTGTAAAATCTGAAATGTATATTTAGGTTTGTGATAGAGAAATTGAAGATATTGAGAAACCTCAGGTATCTTGCTTTAAGAATTCCACTGGGAGATGGAGCATGGTTGTTGGAATTGTGTACAGATATGTATATAATGTCTTTTTTAACAGAAAGCCTTTCAATGTGCATAAGGAATCACTGTGTACAAAATGGTAAAGTGCTTTTGTAGATAACGTTAGTGGGGTAAATATTTGACAGGCCATAACTGAGTATTGCCTTGCCTTTATTACATGTAAAGTTTGAATTATGTGATAAGTGAATCTTAGTTTGATTTTTGTATGTGAAGTATTTGCCATTGAAAGAATTAATCCTGTATTATAGGACCTTCTATTTGTACCTCAGTGCAGACACAATTTTATTCTGTTTCTCCAGCATTTCTTCCTTTTTATCTATATTCTGAGTGTGACTTTCTATTTATGGTACTACTTCTAGTTGTTTTAGATTTCATACACCTGGTCTCTCAAAGCTTTAAATTTAAATTATTGTTTTTCCTAGAGAATGAGTTCTTTCATATCTTCAGTTTCAAATTGTGCCAATGCAAATTCTGAAATTGCTCAGTTTTAGTAACAGATATTTGTGAAGCTTGTGAAATTCAGACACAGTCTTTTTTTCACCTGAACATGTTTGAATGCCCATACAAATCTTTATTCCCTTCATTTGTTCTGAAGTAGCATCCTAAGGTGTTGATTCTGAGACAGTGGCAAGTATTTCTTTATAATGCCTATTTTTATCATTAAAACAAATGTCTTTCAGCATAAAAGAAGAATTATTCATAGATTCAATATTTGGTCTCGCTGCCTCGATCTGTGCATCTCTTTCCCAAAACTGGTAGATGTTGGAAAGAGAGACTGCGAAACAGCCGGAGTGCTGTGTGCTGGGTCCTGTTGCTTGCCTCCCCGGAGAAAAGTTACTTCTTGAAATTCTGAATTTTGAAATTTCCACTATTCCTGTGAGGGCTTCTAGATAAGTGACTTCAGGTGTTATAGATCTTGGAAATAGTAACGTTAGTTCATTAGTTGTAAGCACAGTTGATTAGGTAGTTGCCATTTAAAATTTTTTTTCTTTTTCCCCCACAGTATTACTCTGAGGTTTTCCTTGGTTGGTTTCACCAAAACTATATTCAGGTACTTCTTAATCCAGTAGCTAAGAGAGCGTATTTGCCTTCTTTTAATGAAGAAATCAATGACTTTATGCTTTGCATGACAGTGAGGTAACTTATATATTTACTTTAAAAAAATATATATAGATAGGAGCTTTGGAACAGAAAGGATTAACATTTAAAAGTATAGGCATATCTGCCTGGCTTGGTTCAAGAAACCCAGTTACACTAACCATTGTGGAAACCGGTGAGGTCTCCTTCCAGGAGTTCCTATCACCATGGTAGCCCTTAGTCTATGCATATTAATAGCCTTAATTTATTAATTTAAGAATTTAACAGTAAGAGGACACTGTCTTGCTAACAGAGCTAGTAAACTTCTGCCCAGGTTGAAACTACTGTTGAAAGAAATGTTGGGTGTGTGTTCATCTAGTAGCCGTGCTTGCGGGCACTACTCATTTGCCAGCCTAATGAGGTAATGGGTTTCCTTTATGGCTAAGGGAATTTAAAGTAAATTGAGCAATGCTAAAGTTTGAGCAATGTTTTACAACTCCACTTTGATTAATATCTTTAATTATGTTGTTTAGTGTGCTCTTCAGTGTTATGGATAGGCTCACTCTTGAGGAAACAAATTTAGCACTGCTTTTGTGAAATGTGCATCAGAATGTAGTGCAATGGGGAATTTACCTGTTGATGTCTCAATATGTGAACATTCAGCCTTCAATAGATCTGTGTGCTGTGGCTGCACATGGAAATCAACAGGTGTGTTTGTATGGGAAATATAAATTGATCAGTGTAAGCTATTCCCTAGTCATCTGTTAATGTAAGGACTGGAAATTAATGTGAGCTTACTTGGAGATGCACAGAACTTTGAGACACGGTGGGGAGGTTAGATTTATGCTGCTGGCTTGAATGTGAAGAATTTCTCAATCAGCAAGTTGAATTAAATTCTAAGCTACGCCCTTTGAACACTCATTTGAAAAGTTACATATGTGTATTTTAAGTTGCATTTTAGTTGTGTTCCAGGACTGTATGCTGAGGAAATACTTCTCTGAGTAGATGGTGGCAGAATTTGCCTGATGAATGTGTCAGAGCTTAAGCTGAGTAAGACTTATGGTGAGGGCAGGTGGCCAAAAGGCTTGGGCATTTAGAAGACAAGACCTCATTTATGGTAGAGATGTGTATTTTTATATGTAATGTACAGATTATTTAAGTATAGACTATCTTAAACTGAGATTCACTGAAAAAACAGCGTGCTGTATCTTGAATGTAGAAGTACAATCATTTGCTACTGAAAAGTATTGATGCTTTAAAAATCAGGTCTATATTGGTAACAGGAGAGGAGCTTCATTTGAAAGAAGCACCACCTCAGTTTCTCAGAGAAAAAGAAGTGTATTGATATTTTTGAGAGGTTTTTTCATGCTTAAAACATGTCTGTGTTACAATGTTGCACTGATGATTTTTCTGTGCAGGTAGTACTTCACTCAGTCTTGACTATACTAAATGACAAGCTATCCCTATTTATGCAAACATTTAAATTAGTAGAACTGCTTATTTGTCAGGGATTTCATGATTAGGCAGTAAATAAACTCACTGTTTAAAAACAATAAAATCAGTTATTTGAACTGAAGGCTTGCTTTTTTTGTAACTCTCAGATGTGTAATCTATTTTTTTACCTTAATTTTCCCTGCAGTTGTACTTTGTAGTTGCTGACCAGTTTACTGAAGGATGACGTGCTAGTGCACAGAATGCTTTTGGTGTAGTAACAAAGCAGTAACTTCACTCTACAGTGCCACGGTTCCTTTGCAGCTCCATCATTGTGAGCTTGTGGGAACAGAAGATGAACTGATTTTTGCAGAATGTCCTCACTGGTGCCCCCACTGTGCAGGAGGGGCAGGTGGAGGGGGAAGCTGAGGCTGGGTGTGTTGGCAACTCGCTGCAAAGCAGCTGGCTCGGTGTGAGTTCCTATCCCCCTGTACCCTGTCATCCCATCATTTGCCTCTTAATGTGCTTTTAATGTACTTGGGCAATGTCTTGCTTAGCTCTCACTACTTTTTGTGACGTTCTGTATTACTTTTTAAATAGCATGGTACCAGTTTGTTGCAGTTTTACAGTAACCTGACTTTGAAGGAAATGCATTTTTGTCTTCAAAAATGTCACCATTGGAAGATTATCCAGAGTGCTGATAAGAACAGGTATAATGCAAGGATCAGGATGATTGCAAATCATTTTTGTAAGCTGCTGGGGAGGAGCTGAAGGTATAGCACAAATCTGCTTGCTCTTTTTAACTGTGTTTTGCAGATGTGCTGGTAACTGCACTGAGCATATACCATAGACAAATTGTATACAATGGTTTCCTGCCACCTTTAACGCATGATTACAGAGGTCCATTAAAGTGTGTGTCTTGTTTTCTGTAATGCTGCTGCCTGTTTATAACTGTGTATTTAAATTTTACTTTTGTCACTCTACACCAACATAATAAACCTCCCTGTAAACTACGTGACCTAGAAATAAAGAAGGAAAAGTTTCATGAAATGTTGCCACCTGAGTGGTCAGTGAGATGAGATTCAGGGCCCCTTTGCTGGAGGGGATGCTCTTGTGGGCTTCTAGAGCAGTTATTGCACATGTGTCAGTAATGATATACAGAAAGTTTATAAATCAGTGCTTGGTTTTTAATGGTAATCATCTCAGAATTTGTAGCACTTGCAGATGGCAGTGATTTAAAACCCACCTTGTAGTCTCCATCCTGCCAGTGCAGTGAAACTGATGAAGTGCTCACAAGTGACATTTGCTCACCCCCCAAGGATTGCGCCTTTAACTGGTGACAAACTGTGACAGCTGCATGCCTATAGTTGTATTTCATTACTATTTTCTGCTGCTAAAAACCTTGTGTGGCACGTCGCCTATTATTTTGTCCCCTACCAGCTTTCCTGCGCCCCTAGGGCAGAGGGAGTGTCCATGTACTGTAGCAACTGGAGTGCATCTGCCTGCACGTACATAACTGTGCTTTTGAGGGTGAAGATCATGTAATTGGTCCTGTATAGGAAGAAAGAATGGGCAGAATTGGGCTTTTCAGGTCTTGCTTGATCATCTGTTTTGTTCTTGGCTAACAGAATGGTGGGCTATTGCACCTGATTTTGTCTCTCTTTTATCAAGATTTCTGAAATCACAGCAGGTTTTCCCCTACCTGCTGACTTGTCTTTCAGTCTGTCATTTTTGTCTGCTTTTGGCTGAATTTACAAAGACATTAAGGTGTCAGTGTTGTTTAAATAAAATGTTCTGAAAAGAGGTAGGTTTGAGGTATATTATCAAACATCTTAACAGAGGTTAAATTAGACAGCAGATAAATGGTGGAGATGCTTAATCTTGTTGAAGAAACCACAGGAGTCCAGGTGTTTCTGATCACTTTGCCTGTGGTGCAACCTCCTATGGCAGTAAAATCCCTGGTTTGTTTGTATTTGTTCATCATTAGAAACTATTTCATGGTAATAACAACACCAACAGTACATCTCCCGGAGTGCCCAGTTTGAGGTTTTCCTGCAGCTGAGACAGGTGTGTTTAGTGATGGCTCCTGACCTGGCACAATGATGCTGCCTCTCTGCAGGCCCTTCCTGTCTGAACAGGCAGCAGTAGGATGTGAATTGGGGGTAAAAATAAGTGGTGGTATATTACAGTATTCTAGTACATTGAGTTTTATTCACACGTGGACTCTGCCTGTTTCCAAGATACAACCTAGACAGTAGATTTTACTCTCTTACCATCACTTCATTTTTGGGTTAATCCTGGAAATTGACAACTAGAAAAATGCTGACAATTTACAGCAGTTCACATGGTTCCATTAAAAAAAAAGGATTTTAAAAAATCACACTGTTAGAGAAGAAAAATAATCTTATTTTAAACCTTTCTTTTCCATAGGAAAAATATAATACAAAAAGGTGGAAATGGTGATTAGGTGGGTACTCTTGAAGTTGCATTCACAGCCTAGCTTGGTCTCTGCTGTTAAGGATAAATATCACTGTATCTTGGTCTTTGCCTTATTTTCCAAATTCACCTTGTATGAAAATGAAACTTACTGAGAAAAGGTGTAACTTGATTTCTTTTGATGGTTCAGAATAAACTACTGAAGCAGACAGCAGTTAATGAAGATTGTATCCAACAAGCCCCAGGGTTCTAAATTAAAATTCAATTTTGGCTGAATTAAGGGCATGGCCCTCACTATAATTTCCATTTAAAAAAATCTTTTCACTGTTATAGATAACAATTCTAAAGGGAAGAGGCAGGGCCCTGTCCTGTAAAGTGTTACAGGTACTGTTTGACCACTCATTAATAGTATTTTTTGGCAGCATCAGGTCTGCAGCCTTTTGTTTCATGGCAACATCAAGTGCTATTGCTTTTTCAGCATTGTTTTTCCAGACCAGTAAGGCTGCAGCTAAGTTGTTGTTCATCTATGCTGTGTTATTTCCTCTTCTTACTACACAGATCATTGGTCACATTACAGGTCAGTCCTGAAGCACTGGAATTGTGTGTGTTAATACAGAGGTGGGTCACAGGCTTGGAACGGACAAGTGGGACCTGCAGCTGGGAAAATGGGCTTCAGATTTTCCTACCAACTTTCCAAGTTTGTCCTTCAGCACATCCTAGGCGGAGGCAATGCTCATGGGTAGGTGTGATTATTGCATCGGTATGGAGAACCAGGGGCAACAGCTGAGGAAAAGAGCAACTGCAGAATGCTCCCTGTCCAGGGGGCTGAAAGTTTCCATGCAGCTGAAGGAAATGCTCTGAAAAGAGTTTCCCTTTGTCAAGGTATACTTGGATTTGGCCATGGGGACTGCTGCGTGTCCTAAGGGGTTAGGAGCCCATCCTCATCTTGGATGGATGGAGGTATGTCTGGGGTCAGGGGTAACAGAAAGAAGTCTTCTGTCTGGAAACAGGCATAGGTACAATGGTATTGTGAGGTATTTTATTCCCTTTTGTTGTGAGCAAAGCTGTAAGAAGCCATTTTACACATCGCACACAGATAAGCCATTAACAAAGCGAGGAGCTGGATGAAGAAAAAGCAGGGATAGAACCTCCCCAGCTTCGTTTCCCAGACTGACCTTCAGGCCCCCTCTGCTTAGCACCGTGCTTCCTCCAAGGCATGTAATGGTGATGGGCGTTACCAGCACATCAAACTTCTGCTAATGGAAGTCTTGCATCACCCTGCTGACAGTGTTTCTTAAAACTTGAAGGAAGGCATCCAAGCCTTGTAGATACAGCGCTGCCAACCTTCCCAGTGCACCACCAGCTTATCCAAAATGCGGTGCCAGCTCATGTTAAAGCCAGGCATAAGAAATAGGTAATTCTGCTGCAGGTTGTGTAAGTTGCTCTCTGTCTGCCTGAGCCCCAGGGGAGAGAGGGAGAGACTGAAATTCCAACAATAAACTGGAAGTCAATTTGGGATGTGCAGCAAGCAGGATGAAAACTTGGGGCTTCAGCAGTTACCCCAGCTTAGAGCAATTTAGTTACCAAAACACTACAAATGAATCACAAATAGCTGCGGTTCTTGTAGCATACAGGTTTTCTTTCAAGTTTGTAAAACAAACAGCAGAATGTCACCACAGCCTTTAATTTCTTCTTGTACATACCATTCACAGTACATTAACAGCCCAAATAATATTGCACTGGATTATTTTAAAAATTTTTCATCTTGCAAGTAGTACTCACTTTTCAAAGCCAACAGATGAACAATTTGGTCAACTTGCACCAAGGAAATGGTTTAGATAAGAAACCTATACTTTATTTATACCACATGGATTTGCAACCCCAAAGGGAAATGAGAATGAGCTGTAAACCGTTTCCTTGTTAAACATAGAAAATTAGTAAATCATTGCTGAGTAAATGTAGAAAGACTGGGGAAAAAAGCATGAAATCTGAAAGTTATCTCATTCCTGTTAGACTGCTTGCTGTATATATAATTATATTCTATACTGTGAAAATCCATCTACATTTAAAAGCCCAGCAGTCTACAGATTAACATGGTAAAAAAAAATAATATATTTTTATGAAAAGAGAAGAAAATAGTGTTTGCCTCAGAGGAGAAAGTTTTCAGATTTCAGCCATCTGGGAGTTTTTTTAGGTGCAATCTTTGAGGCAACAAAATGTCTTTTGGCATTTGGCACTCTAATAAGGACAATATTTTAATACTGGCACAAGCTAAAAACAGCACAGAATGACAAAATACAAGACATGAAACGAACCGCAGCCACTGGGATGATGGTAAGCTCGTTTGTATATACGGAGAACTTAAACAGTTTTGCTGAGCAATGGTGAAAGTTTCTGCAAAACCATACTTATTCTCTTCTTTTACCAAAGTGTAAGTTTTCCTAAACTTGGAGGGAGAAAAAGAGTTTCAAATGTCCTCTAGAAAATCAGCAGCTGCTGGACAATCAACACAAGGGCTTGTTTAGCCGTCAATAGGTGTGAGGCTCTTTGTGACTCAGAGCTCGAGTGCGTGAGGCAGAGCTGGTGGCACTTCGGATCACTTCCATCCATCTGTGAGGAGGCACGAGGAGAGACAAACACAAGAAAGGTCAATTCCCAGGGGAGGATTTCTTGACAGATATGGTCTGTGCTATTGGTTGTACAGTCTGATTTTCAGTGCCTGCGGGACCATCTTCCTACTTCACCCCTACGTCTATCTGAAGTCAAGAGGATCCACACAACTGCCACAACTGTAAGGAGGTTTAGGGAGAACAGACAGCAGGTATGGGACCCAACACTTGTGAAGTTAGTAGTAGTTTTACTTGCTCTGCAAACACCAAATATCTTTTTTCTGAGTGGTCCAAGCAATGAGCAATTGAGACCAACCATTCTGAATTTGAGAGCAAAAAAATTGACTTTAGCTGCAATTTCTACTTCTTTTTCCTAGAAGTATTAAAGGCATTGGGTGTTTTTATTTTATCAACACTTCCCCACAATCTGCCTGGTTTATAGCTTTAGACTGACATGGCTAAAAATTAAGAAGAGCTGTCTTTGATGAAGATGTCATGATTTTTGACATGTTCATGACTCATATTAAAAAGGCTAAATTAGTTCCCCGTATGAGCAATCACAAACCACAAATTAGGAGGAGTCGTACCTTTTCCCTGGCTCTCCATGTATCTGAAGTTCAGTGGGAAGTGTAAAAATTACGTGGTGAAGTGGCATAAATATGTAGTAGGAACAGCTGCTTCTATAAAATCTGGAATTTTATTTCAGGTGTGGATTTTCCATGCAGTTGTACTAGAGGAAGCAAAACTATTCTGAAGAGCTGCTGAGATGTCCTGTGATCTGTTCACTTGCTTCCTGAAGCCTGAGATATGGAGCTCCCCAAACAGCCAGCCTGATCAATTTTGACTGGATAATTCCAGGTTTTGCAGTAATTACTATTACTGCTTCCATATCATCAAAACAAATCATTTGATATTAGCAGTGTCAGATTTAAAATTTCTTTTATAATTTTAAAAGGTTCTTTCTCCAGTTGTACTGAACCACGTGCCTGTATTACTGAACAAATTTATTAAACTTTGCATCTACTAACCTTTGGAAGAATGCTCCTGGAATTTAACAAAAAATTTCTCTCACAGGAAACGAACTTACCTTTCAAAGGTGTATTCACTTTCAGCCCTGAAGTAGTACACATGGGATTTGAAATGTAGCTTGAACACATAATCTTTGTGAATATTTTCAGATTCAGAAGGAAGTGTAAGTGAATATCCCAATAAGGGAAGGCTGGCTAAAGGATGATTGTCCTGAAAAGATATGATGGAAAGTGCTGTGAGATCAAATGCCCTTAAGTAAAGAGAGCGCGTAAGTAAATGGAAGGCAGATAGTCATTTAAAGATCACTGTGTTTCTACATGTGCAGAAAAATAGCAGATTTATACAATTGCAATAAAATTAATTGTCTGGTACTTTCAGTTGGTGATCATTATAGACCCTTCACATAAGGATCTGCTGCAGGCTGATCCTATCAGTATTTCCTGAAGGAAAAGCTGGCTGGTATTCCTGAGTTCCACTACTTTCAAATTGACGAACATAAGGCTCCATCATTTGCCACTGGCAGGGCACCACACAGGTNAATTGTCTGGTACTTTCAGTTGGTCATCATTACAGACCCTTCACATAAGGATCATCCTCAGCTTGCAAATACCTACTCCTTTAGAGTGTGCTGGCCACCTGGCAGGTTCACTACTGAAGTCCTTTTACTGCATGGCAAATGATTTCTTCATCCCTCTTATGCATAGAATATCCTTCAATTCCTTCTTGAATCATTAAGGATTTCTATAACATGAAAGCACAATGTAGCAACTCAAGTTGCTTTGTGCTTATGCCCTGCTCAAAGAGATTCAAAAGTCCAACAGATTCTAGACAGAAATCCTGGATGCTTGCTCAGGTGGATTAAATCATTGACCGCTGTTCTCTCTTGTTTGGCTTAAGTGTCAGTAATAGTAAACAAAATTTTAAAGTCAATTTTAAGTTTTTAATTGTAATGATTTTAGGATTTGTACAAGAGAAAAGCCTGGTTTAAACTTGCACCACAGCTTCTGAGCGACGGTGAACACTACTGTGCTTTCAAGAATGATCTGTACTGTGACTGTTGAAAGCTTCAGGAGAGAACTGACCCAGGAACAGAGTGAGAACAAGCCCTGCTCTGTGTGCCAGCGACAGTGAAGGCTGTGTGTGGAGCTGTCACCAGTGCACCTGCTTCTCCAGCCTACAGCATCTGTAACTGATACCACTTTCTCTCAGCTCCCTCTTTGGAAAAGAACCCCATACTGTCTTCTCCAGCCACTCACACTTGCCCAGTTGGTTACCTGGTGCGATTTATAGAAGAACATGCAGAAGTTGGTGAACACCACCCAAAGCTTCTGCCACCCATTGCTGTTTTTGAATTTTCTTAGGAGATTTCCAGACAGCTGGTTCTGAAACAGATCAAAAGCAGCCAAGTAAAACAGTGAAAGGTGCCTGAAGCTTAATTATTGTAAGAAAAATTATTTGCTTGTATCTGGTTTTATGTGACCTGGTTGTACATGAAAATGCTTCAGTTGAATGGACATACTTCTGCATTTTTCTACTGCTGAGTAGTACTTTATGTAATGTATTTTTTTGTTTGCAGCTGGGTACTTCTAAAAACTCAACACTACTACACTAATTCTTTATCAGTGGAGGTGGCTTTCAGCAATATATTACTAAACTTCAGTCTTGTTAATCCTACTCTGTTCTTTTATAATGATACTTGAATAGAATGGAAACAGAAAATCTGGCATGAATTTGTGATGTAAAGGAAAATTATGACATACTTTAGAATTGCAGATAGAGACTGCAGTCTCTGTAACCAGAGAGTTCACATGGTACTTTTCAAAGATTTCAAAAACAAGGATGGTTAACCTTATTTTTAGCTGGATTTTGGATAGTTTAACAAAAAGGAGGAGAAAGCCATAACCAAGTATATGTATTTAATGGCTGGTTGAAGAAACTGCTCTTCACATAGTGAAGAGGGAAAGCATAGCATCGTTGTTCCTTGTAAAAGAAGGGGAGTTCTCAGTGAATTATTAATGACTTCCCATTCCTTGTTGACTGTGAGGGCTCTTGCCTGGATCACAACAGCTGTTTACATCATTCTCTTTAACTTAATCTGTAAAGCTTAACAGTCAAAATCTGGGGGTCCTGGTGTAGCTACTACAAATGAAGTGTTCTTAAAAAGTTCTCTTTTCACCAGCCTTGGATATGCATTAAAGCCTTTCCTTTAAATCATCCTATTCTCTGGTATCTAGGCTACTGCCTCCTTGCCCTAAGTTACAGGTGTACTCCTTAATTTTCTGTTACCTCATTACTCTGGAGGATATCATAAAAGGACAGGCTTTGCATTCGGTACCAGCAGACATATGAAATGGAAACAGGCCGCTGATCACTGATCAGTCCAGCAGGTAGGGAGGAACAGTCACTGACAGAGAGAGGATCTTCTACCACGAGAGACAGAAAGGAGGGAGAGACACAAAGAAAATAAACGATAATGCTGAAGTGAGAGGCACCGACAGAATGATGTGAGCATGAGCGGGACCTGCCACGTATGGAGCAGAGTGGAGCTGAAGATGTTTTCACAGAACAATGCATGGCTCCAGGGTGTGCTTGGTCTTCACTGCCTTCTGTTCATTTGAGGCACAGGGAAGGAACAAAAATGAGCAACAATGAGCACTGATCTCAGACCTAGTTAGATTTGCCTAACTGAATGTTTTAATCATTAGAATGAGTCACTGCTATGAGTTTTATATCTATTTATAATAAGCTCTACGCTTTAGGGAAAAATACAAGACCTTGTCCTGCACTGAACTATTCCTCCCTTGCAGGATATAAGGGTATAAAGAGCAGAAAATCCCACCTACATGGGACAGAAATAAGGCTCTACAGTCAGCATTTTTTAGCAGAGAGTAATCTTGTCATATTTCAGTAACAAACTCACCTCCTGTTTAAAAACAGAGGCAGTCACACAAACTATGAATATATTTGTCCTTGCATCACTGTGTTCTGCATCAGTGCATCTTCTCTAGAGCAGTGGTGGCCTGGTGTCTGAGGGCTGCCACTCGAGTGCAAATCCACTCAGCTTTAAGATTCCTTTTTCCATTTTCATACAGCATAAATTTCCATTTGATGAGGGCTGTGATAAAGTACGCAGAACTCCTTGGACTCTCTCGGGTGGAGGAAGAACACCTCAGCAGGCTTACCACCTCATTGTAAAACCTACACTGAGCTAGGAGTCTTTCATTTCAATCTTTGAAAAGACAATGTCTGCACCTTGGCTGTTGAGTACAGAATTAACAAATGTGGATCAAATTGGCTTAGCTGTGATCAGAGGGGTAAAAAACAGGGTTTTGAGGTGGAAAATGCAAATAAAGAAAAAGCAGATGAGACTGAGCAATGAGACAAGGTTCCAGAAAGATGGCTAGGTAAAGAAAGTAAGTTAGTAATACACATAATTAAAACTCTGACTGCAGCAGCTAAAGACAATATCCTTTCCGCTCGAGCAATGACTTAATGCCTCTGTAACTGAAAGCATTAAGACAGTTTGAACTGCTTTACATTTTAAAGGGCATCAGCTTTTTGTTTGGACAGTTGCTTCTATGAAAATTACAGCTCTAGCTGATTTTACAGAGGTGTACTGCAGGAGCAGATACATGCTTCTTGAGTGATGGTTTATGCCATCATTTGAGGATATGGGAGGTGGTTTAATAAGCGTGCCTGAAACTTCCCCAGAAGGAGACAAGGGAACAGTGCACTTGTTAAGGAGCAGCAAAAAGGAAATTGTCATTCCAAAGCGAGCCTGGAGCTGCAGTTCAGGTCGTTCTGAGGCAGATACCTCCACAGCAATACTAAAGTCGATCATAGAAACACTGGTATTTCTGTGCCAGCAGACGTGCACCGTAGTGTTGCCACGGTGTGGTGACTGACGTTCGAGTGAGGTGCGGGATGCACTGAGGTCGTCCTCAGATTCCTGGTCTACAGTAGTTTCATCAGGAGACTCTATGAAATGCAGGGAAAAAGCATCTTTCTTCCTCTATGCAACAACATATATAATTGGAAAAATTAAACAATCCATTCTGTCCACAGTATTGTGAACTAATTTTAAAACACCATTTTAGAAATAATTTTGTGCAGACTTTAAATAGATTATTATTATAATATAATTATTTTAAGTGTTTCTGCAAATGTTAGATTAAAGACTAACTACCATGCTTTGTTGGTGTTTTTAATACCTTCCAAAGACAGGCACTGCCCAAATCATGTTAAATAGTTCCTGGAATCATTATGCTTAAGTCACATTCTGCTAACATCAACAAGAACATTAAAACGGCACATATATCAATATATCTATACGTATATATGTATATAAATCCACATCCAATCTATCAGTTTGACCTATGGCCAGCAGTTATCACCACTTTGCTTAGAAGCAACCACCAATCATATAGACAAAAGTGAATAAACCCTACTCTCTGGCATTTACTTACTATTGTCAGGTGGGCTGCTTGCCAGTAACTCTGGGGCAGGGCCACTGCTTTTCTCTGCCAGGTCTATTGCCATCTGGATGTCCTCAGTCCATTTGTCCATTTCAGCACGGGTGCTAACAATGAAAATTCAGGTTTTATTCACTTTCATACAGGCTGAAAACAAACTCTAAGAAACAGAACAAGCTGAGCTTTCTTTTAACTGAAATAAATTCAGACACAAGATGGTACTTTTTTTCCTCTGATAGCTTAGTTTTGGTTCCAGCTTGCACAATGGTTACTCTATTGTGTCCCATCCACTTTTTTCTTAACAAGTGGCTTTCACAAAATATGCCTTTGAGGAGATTGCTTTAGGAGCAAATACAAACAGAATGATGCCTCCCTGTCCCACTGTGATAGCTGCAGAGAAATACAATGTCCATGTGGACTTTGTCTCCACTGAATTACCTGGCAGCAACAACGATGGACTGGTGTTGACCTCGTAGTGTCAGACAGTGAGGAACTCCCCATTCCTCCTCACTTTCTTCCATCTGAGAGATAAAAGGCCAAATGCAGTCAGATTGCAGGAAGCACATATTCATTCAGTGAACTGAATGAGCTCCTACCATTGGGGAAATAAAAACTAGGAGAAATGCTCAAAAGGAAATTTCAGCTTAGGTATTGAGGAAGAAACGGTGCCTTACAAGTTGGAACAACAGTAAGTTCTGCAATATCCTCTAAACCAAAAGCATGGCTTTGTCTGCCTTGTGTCAAAGAAAATAGTGGTATGTTATCAGAAGAGTGATTTATTGTACAAAAGGATGTGTTAAAGACTGGGCGTGCTCTGGAAACTGCAGCATAGCAGAGTTCTGTTGTGAGCAAGTCCAGGCCAAATGACCATCAACAATTGAGCAGATGCCTTGAAACGCTACATAAAACTTGAAACCTTGCAAGTGTTTAGAGAAAATCAGTTACTCAATTATCAGGAGAACAGTTTAGAATAAATACAAACTAGTGAGAACTCAAGTTCCATTGAAAGTAATGCAGGGAATGAAAGTGTTTTGAAATCAGCAAAAATACTTTCGAAACAATACAAGAAGAGGTAAGTAGGTGCTATTGGCTTGAACTGGCTGTTTTCCAGAAGAACTGCAATAAGAGATCCAAATGACATTTTGCTGCCAGATTCCCACTACTATGGCTTTAAGATAGAGAGCTGGAAACATTAGGAAATGCTTTTTTATAGAAATTAGATTGTCACAACTGTTTACTCGTCTTGTATGTGTCTATTGTGAATTGGTAATGAATTACTTTTAAGAATGATGGTCAAATTAATGGTTGAAAAAAATAGAGAACCCATCTCCAGAGAAGTTTGCATTGTGAGGAAGCAGCCCTCAAAAATGCCTTCTCCCCCTCACTTTTGTTGTGCAGAAGGCTGCAGGAACAGATGCCAAACCCGAAACAGAATCAGAGAACATCCCTCTGCTGCTGCTGTTTTCAGCCCAGCAGAAATTCATCAAGCAATTAAAGTGGGACCACAAATAGCCACTTAAGCACGAATTCCTTAAGTTCTCACAATACTTACTGTCATGCCATACAGTGGAAGATGCCCATGGACTTTAAACTGGTTGGATGCTGTCAGACCTCTACTTGTGTACAACAAGATATCATTAAACTAAAAAGCAAGAATAAGCATCATTAGAACGATGTTGGTTGGCATGTATGTATGGGAAAAAAAAAATCAGAATGGTGAACACAGGAAAGCTGAGTATTTATGGCAATCCTAATGCATGAATCCAAAATAGTGGCTTCCACAATATTCCACCACTTAGTACCTGTTATCTTCCCTGCCTTCCTTTCTGGCTAGTTGTAGCTATGTTTCCCTAATTTTCCAATGAGTATTTTCCACTGAGTATTTTCCAATGCCTTCTAATATTCCCTTTGTGATCTCTGGGTCAGAACTATCAAGTCACAACAGCAGTGAAACAGAGTGGTACATTTCACACTCTGCTGCACTTTGAAGCTATGGAAGGTTTGTGTGTTTCACCAATATTTTCTCCTGCTTTGAGCAAGAGATAAGTAAATATGCCCAAGAGGTGTGTCCAACTCAGCCCTTATAAACAGACTGGCTGTCTTTTACTATTCATATTCAGAAGGAAGCTGGGAGACCTGTTGTAAGGTAGATGGTTTAAGCTAAAAATACCAAGGTGAAGAGACTGAGAATCTCACTTTGTAGAGCTTCCTGCAGGTAACAACAGTTGTCTGAAGCATGTCAAATGACCGCCTGCATTTTGCTGCCATGAAATAAACAGAATATTTTCACTGGGCTACCTGAGTCAAAGGATTTTTTCTCAAACCTGATGGTTGCATTAAGAAAATCACAGTCTGTGATTCTGAAACACCTCTCACCACAGACCTCTACAATGCAGCAGCAGTAATTCATGAAGCTTTGTGGATCAGCCACTAGAGGGGGATTTAATTTTGCCAATAATTACACATGTATGTAGAATCCCACAGTACTGACCTGGGATTTTATCTCCAAATAGATTCTGGTGCTTAAGACAGATAAAAGATTTCTTTGACAGTGTGAGCAACTGATTTGAGAGCCTAGTCTTAGATTTGTAATGTTTTATACAGGTATAATACCAAGGCACCATCTAGTATCTGCTGTGGTGCAAGACAATATGCACCGTATTCACTAGGCTTCCTCTTCAGTGCCTTTAGAGGGAGAGGATAATCCTACCCAGCTAGATTTATCAGGTTATATCTTTGGCCCATTTGAAAGATTAAATGTCAAACATCTTGTAAAAACTAGCACACTCAGAAGCTTTTCTACACAGCCACTGCCTTCACCTTTTGAACACAAGAAGACAAGGAAGAATTTTCTGCCACACTGCACTGACTCTTCAGTATTTTGTGCACTAAAAAATCTGTGCACTCTGCTGGCATCTCAGGGCCCCAGCACCAAGGGCCCAGCAGCAGCAAGATGGGGAGCTTGGGAGCAAATCAGCTGGCTGGGAAAACGAGAAAGGAGGAACTATTCAGTGGACTCCTGTGGATCAGAGACAGAGTGGGATCACCGTAATGTGAAAGTGGTGGGAGGAGACAAACTTCCTTAGTTCAAAAGCCACAAAATGTATCTCCAAGTACAGGCAGGTCCATCAACATGCTGGGCACTCATGCTGAAACTGAAGGGTTTATGGAAAAATTTGGTTCTGTGATGTGTTCTGAGAGCATTATGTGAATTATTGTTCATATCACCAGGAGTCACTCTTTTATCTTCTTTGCTGAATATGATCACTATCCCTGGTGCCACTTTTCGTAACTGCTTCTTAAAAAGATAAAACTATTTTTCATATGACAACGTGAATATAATGATAAAATAATACCTCCTTGCACCATGTTTTAAATAAGAGCAGAGTCATTACAAAATGAAGAGAATATTGTATTTGAACAGAAATCTAGGTTCTTAACAACCAGCTGCACGGGTGATGTACTTCGTCAATTTAAATAAGGCTGTTTAAAAATACTTACTGTAATTCAAAATTCAAGTCTAACAGTTATACCTAGTAGATGCCTAGAGTTACATTTCATTGTATAAAGAAAAATTGTCTTCTTGCTTACCAGAAAGAACATCCGTTGCTGTAAACCTTTTCCAGACAACTTACTCAGACTGCCCAGTCTAATAAACTCCTGTGGGAAAAAAATACAAAACAAAAATGTATCCCCTGCAAAAATGATGATTTTTTAAAGCATGAAAACAGAAGTATGACTACTTGGTCATACAAATGACTTGATTATCAGTTACCAAGACTTTTAATTTTATTAACTATGTCAGAAATCTAATTTATAGGATAATTCCATTTGTAACTGCCTTTAGGATGAACTCTTTTCATTCATTTTAAGAAAATTCAGCTAAGCAAAACTGTCGTTACCCGACCTTAATTCCTTCAGACAGCTCCCTCTTTCATCAGTTTTTAATGAGTATTTTTCTCAGCACAAATGACATAAAAACTAATGATAAATATGTTCTTGGTTAGCCACTGGTAATGTGGTGCATATGGTATACATTGCCCTCATTCACTGCAATGTTATACCAGCTACACAACTCAACATCACCATGAGCAGCAGACAAAGAAAGACATTTGTCTGGCAGTGTGAGTTACCCCAGCACCATCCATGTCATATAATACAGCACATTAATTCAGACCATAGTGTTTAAGAATGTTTAGGAATGGAAATACAGGAAAAGAAGCACATCTGAAACTTTCAAAAAGCTGGATTTCCTGGGCTTGCTGTGAACTGTGTAGTAACTCACCCTTATATTTCTCTGAAACCCATGAAAATATAATTTTTCATATAATTTTTTTCCCTCCAGGTCCTGCTAAGAGGTTTATATTTATTTATTACAGTCTTTCTAAGGTCATTCTACTCATAACTGTGGATGTAAAAACCTATATAAAACACCTAAATCACCTGCATTTTAGGAATAAACTGGCTAAGATTAACCTGTTCGGAGAACCAATCTGAATGCCTTAGGCTTGCTGTGGTTTGTCCAGTCCCCCACCTGCACTGCCTAAGGGTGGAAATGTGGCTAGAGGAAGTTATCCTGATACCACAGCAGGCTCATGCTGCCAGCGAGGCCACTGGAAGCTGCTGTTGGCCTCCAAGGAATATTAATCACAATTAGTACCATGTGGTACCACCTGACAGTCCCTGGCAGGCTCAGCACCACCACAGCCGGCGGTGGTGGCCACCCCAGAGCTGCAGGTCCCTGCTGCCCACACGCACCCCCAGCCACGGGAGGTTTGTGTCCAGCACGGGAACCAGCCTGGCGGCACCAGCAGCACACATCCTGCTCTGGGACAGCCTGAAGAGGATGGGGTTACAGTGGCTTTTGCCTCCCAGCCCTGCCTGCACATGGGCAGGGGCTTGAGTCAGAGCCAGAAGAGCAGCCGAAGGGCTGGAAGCAGCAACACCCTGGGCATGCGCCAGAGCGTGGTGGCCAACACTTCTTGCCCTGGCAGGCAAACAACTTCTGCCCCCCATCTGCCTTTTCCTTGAACTTCCTAGGACAGGAAGAAAGACTACTCAGACTTTAAATAGATGAGGGGAGCAGAAACACCCAATGACAGCACTTAATTTCATGTGATAGAGAGATGCATAGGCTGTGAAATGTCCTGAGGGACTTGCCAAGGATGTGAACAGTCTGTGGATCACTAGAAGGAAACATGAGCTGTGGCAGCTGCTTGGAGACGGGGAAGAGGTAGAGGGAGGGAGTGGGGAACAGCCACAATTCCAGAAATACCTGTGCTCAGCACTGCCTTCCCAATGGCACATCAACTTCAAACCTGGCTGCACGCTCTGGTTTTGGGCATTACATACAAAAGTCAAGGAAGTGGGGAGGAAACTACTTCAGCAACAGACAACTCTCAAGTTTGCACACACAGATACATTTGCCTAGGTAAATAAAAAAGGCTACAAATATTACATAGTGGCTCATTTCTTCTGAAATGAGCTTTTGCTTTTAAAAAAGCATGGTAAGTAAGAAAGAGATGTCGGTACTCTTATACCAGAATTAAAAGTGTTCACTTAAGGCAACACTGTCTCAAAAATTATTGTCTAATGTTACATGTAGACTGAAGAGATTGCTCCTCCCCAGGGCCATGAGTTTCAAAGCAAGGCATGGTGAAAGGGCTGAAAGTCCTCCAGAACAAATGCCTTACTTGCCTTTAATCTGTCAAGCTCTAGCAATGAGGGTGGGGAAAAGAAAATAAAGGCAGCATGAAATGTGCAAATGCTCAAGTTCTTCTGAATGCCGTGATAAATACTCCATTTTTACTGCCTCTGTTGTAAAAGATACTTGAAATTGCCTAAAACTGTCCAAATCTATACAAAAGACAGCTTTAAAAAATCAGTAAAAAGGTAATAAAGAGAATTGCCTTTTCCTCCTTTAAAGGTGCTGTTTTCTATGGTGTGCTGGTTTCAGCTGGGTTCACCATGGCTGCTTTGGGGCTGTGTCTGGGATTTGTGCTGGGCACAAGCAGCTGAACACAGGGTTGATAATAAAGAGATGTTTTTGTTATTGCTGAGCAGGGCTTGCACAGAGCCAATTTCTGCTTTTCACACTGCCATGCTGGTGAGGAGGCTGGGGATGCTTGGGAGGTTGAGATGGGACACAGCCAGGACAGGTGACCCAAACTGACCAAAGGGACATTCCAGACCAGATGACATCATGCCCAGTATGTAAAGTGGGGGGAAGAAGGAGGAGGAGGGAGACATTTGGAGTGATGGCATTTCAAGTCCCCATTACATGTGATGGGGCTCTGCTTTCCTGGAGGTGGCTGGACACCTGCCTGCCCATGGGAGCAATGAATTAACTCCTTGTTTTGCTTTTCTAGTGGTGTGTGGCTTTTGCTTTTCCTATTAAACTCTCTTTATCTCAATCCACGAGTTCTCTTGCTCCTACCCTTCTGATTCTCTTCCTGGTCCTGCTGCTGGGGCAGTGAGCAAGCAGCTGTGTGGGTCTTAGCTGCTGGCTGGGCTTAAACCATGATATTTGGCATTACTATGTTTACATCTGACAGCTTTTGGTGACAGGAAAACATTTGTTTGAGGAAAGGCAATTTCACACCTGCCCCTAAAAAACAGGTTTTTAAAACATACATAATGATTTGAAATTGTATCAAAGCTTCATCACAGCTCTGTTACTTACCCTTCCTGGGATCACCAGATTGTCCATGCCTATCAAGTCTTTCTTCAGTTCATGCAGCTTCTGGAAGTTCTCCATCTTTATCATATTACCATGGAGCTGAGCTACCATTTCAGAAATCTCAGCCAAAGCAGCTAGATGGACAAACCCATAAAGTGCTTATTAAAAATTTACAAGAATGTTCAAAAAGAAATATGGCTTTTGTCGGCAGTACCCAGCTCATGGGCCTTCTTGTGCTGCTACTCCTCTCCTCTAGAGCATAAAGCTACTCAGGCAGGATACAGTGGAAGGGGTGGAGTGTTGAGATGAAGAGACAGTCTATTTCCTAAACCAAAAGTCTGCTCTATTTTAGCCACAGGAACTTTATAAGTACAGTCCTTTATAAAGGACTTAAAATTCCTACAGCTCTGATCAATCTAGGGATGCTCTTTATGCTTGAAAAAAATTCATTTTCCTCCCTGCTTGCAGCACACAGGGTCAGGTTCCTATTTGAAAACAGCAGGAAATGGCAGTGTCACTTATTGTATCATTTCAGATGGCAAACATCTTGGGGCTTGTCCTCAGTCCCATCCACGAGAACAACTCAAGGGCTGCACATCACTGAGCCACCTCATGGCTCTACTTCATTCTCTCCAAAGACACTGCCTGTGCCATCAGGTCTGGGAGCAGCAGCCTTCCTACACCTGGATGGGTGGGCAGTCTCTGAATGGGCCAAAGACACAGGCTGACTCCAGTGCCAGAAGAGCAGGTACAGCCATTTGTGTTAAAAAACCACAGCCACATGCACAGGAAGAGGCGTTCTATTTTCCTTCTTACATCACTGCTCAGGTCATCCAGCTGCTAGTGGGAGACCTATGCTCTCTGCTGGGAATCAATTCTTTTTTTTTTTTTGCTTCCTCTAAACTCTGACCTTTAAGACGAATCTGTAAACAACTTAGTGAGAGACTGATGCCAGAGTGATGGGGTCTCTAAGTCACACTGTCCTTCTCATGTTCTCTTATTTTCACCTCTGAATCCTATGTTTGTATCCTTTACAAAACTGGGGCAGGAATCAGACTGCTACACTCTCTGGGGAGAAGAGAATGGACACATCATCCTCATCCTCTAGCCTTGGCTGAAGGAAATGCAGGCACTACTTGCTGCCCTGTTTGAGATCATTCAGGCAGCAGTGACATTTGGGCCAACACCTCTGTCACACAGCACTCCAGTGTCACAGGTCTCTCTGGCACTTCCTATTGCCACAGGTCAGGTTAGCTCTGCCTTCTGGGCACTGCCTGCCTTGGGTCTCACCCCACAGAATCTGAGAGAGGTCAGTTCACACCTTATGCCTGGGAGTGCTCAGCACTGCTCCCTGCCCAACTTCTTCCACGGATCTGCACCAATTCTGTACAGATAATGGAGTTCTCCTTAACCACGCAAAGCTTACAACAGCAGTGGGGGACAGGGTGAGGAGGAAGGAGAGCAAACCAGCTGAAAGAAATGGCAGGTAGTTCAGGCTACAGGAGGGCAATTTCTTCATGTTTGAAAAAAAAAACAAACCAACCCCAAACCCAAACCCAACCCATGCTGGCTTCTTTGAGCTCCTGAAACAAATCACGGAAATGGTAACAGAGCAAACTGTATGTCTTGGAAGAAAAGACAAGTAACACTTAAAGACAGAATAACAGCAGCCCTACTGGGTCAGACCAAAGGTTCACCTGGGCTAGCATTTTGTGTTATTAGAGGCTCTCTAGGGAAAGCTAGGAACAACACAAGCACATATGGTATGTTCCCTGTGCTCTCTCCCAACCTCCCAACTGTTTTCAGTTCAAGAGACTTCCTGAACCTGCTGTCATTTCTGTGTGTTTAATAACCCCCAGCAGAATTCTCTTCCAAGTACCTGCCCAGACTGTGGCATAATGTGTATAGGAGAGCAACCTTAATCCTACTGTTTATGGTGTTCTGAGTGCTGTGTTTTGCAACTCAATCCTCTTTTGATGTAGGCTTAAAAAATATAATTTTTTTTTCTCCAGCCATACACCTCTAATGGATTTCAATGCCATTCCCCAGCTCCAGGAACTGACGTCTTTTCTCTCACTTACCCCTTGAATCCCTGAAGTCTATGTGGCTTGGAGGGTAGTGCTTGCAAAGCCTCTCCATTATCTGCTTGTAGTGCATAAGCCTGTGTAAAGGCCTGAGGAGGAAGGTATTGAGAGGCAAGTAGCAGACTTTCTGTAGCTCAAAATCTCTGCAAAAGGTCTCCAGCTTGCGAGAGTTCTTGATCCCATTCTCCAGCTCCATTAAAATCTCATTGTGCTTTCGCAGGTGAACTGTCAGTTGCTTTTATGCATGAAAGAAAAGAGGAGGCTCTCTCTTAACAATCACTGAGAGATATGACTCAGCCCATACCTAATCCAATAATGCATCCAACTAGCACAGCAGTGAGGATTTTGCAAACAAAATCACACTACAACACAATAGCTCTGGTATTCACTTGGCAAGGAGAAAAGGCATTACTTACTTGAAGCAGAAACCCCCACCCCCTCTGCATTCCCAGGAAAACAAAAGTACATGATTCAACCAAACTAAGTCTCTTATCAGTGAGAAATCTGAAGGCAAGGAGATGACATGAACACAGCATATGCACGTACAGAGCTTCTCTGAGCAGCCAACTAAAGTTTTCCAGTATATGGTAGAATATTAAGCAGCAGCAAAAAGAAACTGAATACATAAATTGAATGGACTTGAGAAGACATTCTGGCTTAATCTGAAGTTTCTGCTTTTTGACTCATTTCCAGTCAACTCTCTCTCTCCTGTAATTTGTGACATGTTTACTAGAAACATACCTTCCCTAGAGCCAAGCTGCTTCCTCCACACACTGCATATTCATTTTACAAGTCTGTAACTTAGAAAAAGACACAGCAGACCCTCTGGACTAGAGGCTGCCCATTAATTACTTGCTCTTAACTTCTTTCCTATGTTAGTTAAACAAGCAGTGTCAGTCTGTAGATCTTTTAACACGTCTCAGAAAAAATAAATACAGTTTTATCTAACTTTATTGTTTCTTGTGCAGTTCTTTGAAGTTGAACTAGCTTTTGCCTCTTTCCTCCACATATCAGTTGATCAGTGGTGGTGGATCTCAAAGCAAAGAGATCTTCCCTCTAATGGGAAAGGGGAAATGGGAAAGGTGAAAGCACACTGCCAGGTCTAAGTTACAGAGAGGGCTGTACACTGCCTTTAGACCAGTGCCACAGAAGGACCTGCAGACAGCAAAGGACAGACAATTTAATGTTGCAGGATACCAAGAGCTGAGACAGAGTCTGTCAGAAGCTCTCTGGTATTCTAAAAACTGTGCAGAGATGCATACTGCCTGAATGCAGGGATGGAGGTAGAAAAACCACCTCTACATTTCTTCCAGGGCATCTGAACTACAGCTTGAGGGGAAAAAGCAGTTCCTGGCTAAGGAAACTGCAGAGAGAGTAAGGCTGCCTTATTGGTGACAAGGCTGCCTGTGTTGGGGATGGTAAATCGAGATTTCTGTGTTCCCTTTTCCTGATCTGCCGTACGATCGCTCGTGTGCCACTTCACTTTTCTGTGTCTCTCTCTGTCCTTCTGAAAGATAAACCGAGTCCTAGGGAACATCTCGGGAGAGCTGTAATGATTAAACTGCCCTTTCCTCCAGCCAAGGACTCAGGGCTGCTCCATTTACTAACTGCAGAATGCCCAAGTGGCCATCCCCAAGGAAAGATTTATTGGAGAGCTTCAAAATCACTCTGAGATCTGATGCTGAAGGTGAAGTGCTGTGTTTTGCCCCACAGTGACCTGGATGTGTCGATACATTACAGTAAGGTGAGCTTCCATCCATACTGTACAAGTCCACAGACTTTTCACAGGTTCCTGTGCCTGCATTCTATGCTGTTTTCTCAGTAACACAGAGCATCAAGAATAATGCTCTGGCCAGGCCAAGAACAGTTGCAAAGTCTGCTGGACATTACACCTGGATTTATGATTCATACATGTATTTTTACTTCTAGTTTCAAAGGGATCAGGGGCAATTATTCTCATGATTCAAAAACCTTTCACCTACCTTGGCACTGTAGTGCACAAATATAACTTAGCCAAGTCAAATCAATATCCAGTTTATGGTCACTAATCCTGCAATATCTTAACACGAATATTTGCATGGAAAAGGCATGTTCAGCATCTGAACAGTCTCTTCAGCCACACAAATTCCAATGCTCTGCCTTCTTATTTGAAGGAAAAAAGAACTGGAAATGTAATATTCCCAAACTTTTGTGGTTGCTTCTTCTGTATTAGGAGAGTGAAGGAAAGGGGCTGAACAATTTAAAATCAGCTTGCAATTCTGAAATTCCAGGGAAATCCACCAAATGCTTTCTATATCATCAAAGGAAACTTTCATAGCACAAGCCTCGGCAACATCACATGAAAATGAAAAGCATGCTAATGTCAGTCTGTGTCAAAGCTTAATAGTTATAGGATCATTCCTACCTTCATACTTTGAATGTTCTTTAGCATAACATCTCCGATTCTTTGGTAATCTCCTTTAATGTGAGCATTAGAGCGGCCTTCCCTGTCAGCAACAGAAAAACCACACACTTCAGTCATGCAATAAAACTGCATAATCACTTATAAGCACTGAAACTCAATAGCTTTAAAATCCTGACCCCCATGCTCCTTCTCTCAGAAGCGTGTGAGGAATCTTCCTGACAGACATGAAATTCCCAGGTACAGTACACCCTTCACCCAGCCTGCCTTTCACTGCTAACAACAGAGAGGGCAGGCACTTAACAGAAGGATTAGACTTTTAAAGGAAATTGCTAGCATTTTGAACACACCAGAGAAGGCTGGAAATGGTTTGGGGAAGAAGGAGACATCAAAATCCCATAAGAATATGTGATCTCAGGGCAGAAGGCTAATTCTGTTCAGATACAATGGCTGAATCCCAGAACAGGACCCAGGGGGGGTTGTTCTTCCTCTGAAAAGCTTTCTGCTTGTGCAAGGGACAGTGGGGTAAAAAAAAAAAAAAAATCCATCCAGCATCTGGCTTTGACTCATAAGTGTTACATACTGGCAGGAATTTTCATTCAGTATGTCACTTATGGTATTACAAATGCTAACTGCTGCCTCCCACCCAGCCAGCTGCACTTTGGTGAGTGCAGCACTCGGGAGAAGTGCTCCTGCTCCTGATAAAAGAGATATTCCTGTATCTAAAACCATGTGTGAGACAGGCAAGGATAGCACACTCTGAGTGAAACCAAACACTGTTTTTGAAAAATCATGACTATAAGAACCTAACTGTTACAGATCTGTCCCCACCAAGCTACACTTTCAAAAGAAAATCACTGGGAGCATGTGGGGAGAAGCACTGTCCCCCTCCCTTTTCCAATTTTATCTTTCAACAGACAAAGAGACTCCATTGATAACCAAGAGATTACTCCATGTTCATTTGAACAACACCAAATTTCATAGGCTGTCTCTAATAATTTTCTATTTTGTTAACTATCCCAGGCACCCACATGCCTATTTAGGCAAGGAAAATCAGTTCTTAACAAGATTTCTTAATGTTTTTTTTTGAACCCAAGGGTTACACTGGGGTAGGAAGTTGGGTTGTGTCAGTGGTAACTTTAATTACCATTACTGTTTTGCAAAAAAATTATGTAATATAAACTCTGCCATAGCCAAATCACGCCTAAGAAATGGTCTAAACTGGAAGTAACAGCAGAGGTATGTGTGGACATCAAGAAACTACAGTTTTCACATTACCTGAGGATAAAAGTAGAATTTCTGTCTCCAGGAAGCCTCTGTCTATAAAATCATCCCCACTCCATGCTGTTCCTTAACTCTCCCTTCCCCCAAGTCCCATCCATCCAGCAGCTCTCCCCACTGCGATTTCCTCTGACAGGTTGTAAATAAAACCTTCCAGCCACTAAATCTCTGCTCCAAGTGGTGCATATCAAAGTGCCCCTGACAGAAAACCACAACCACTTGAAGTCCAAGGCAGTAGCACCACACTGGCAGGAAGTGAGGGAAAGCCACCCTCCACCCCTGGAGCCAGCATGCAGCAACCCCTCCCAGATGGTTCATGCTGGGCCCCTACACACAAGCTCAGAAATGTCAAAGCCAGATGAGACTGTGCTGCTGCCAGCAATGGCACGGTACTCAGAGCTTATCTCTACAAGAATTCTTGCTTTACATGTTGTCCTCTAACTCTCTGGCACTGCCTGGATCCTTTTCCATGTCTCTACATTTGATTTCATCTAATGGCAGTTTTGTGCCTTCCTGAGTATGAAATATATAGTTATCTACTTGCTGCCAAGATAAATATTAAGTACATCATTACAGGCTGCTTTTTCTAGAGACTGCTTTTCTGATCTGAAGGCTACAATACAGATTGGCTAGAATACACATTGCAAATTTCTTATCTACTAACTAGCTACTCAGAGGCTGAGCCCAAGCCAACCAAAGTCATAGTGAGTGCTTCCAACAGCTAATATTTAGAGTGGTTGTTCATGGTCCTTATTTCCTAAAAGCTGATCTGCTGGACCCTCTTCAGCACCACCAGCACTGACTGCTTGCACAGCATCTCACCACATCAGTCACACACAAAGCATCAGGAATAGTGCCCCTTCATTGGCCTTGGCCACAGACTTTTCAGGCTTTCAAAACTTACTCTGCATCTTAGCAGAGTGACAGAGACAGAGAGAAGGGGGTTCCCCAAAAGCAACAGCCTCTCTCCAGCTGTTGGCTGAACAATGAAGAGCTGAATGGTACCAGAGCCCTCAGCCCAGACCAACAGAGATGACTTGTGCTGCACACAGATGCATCTTGCTGGAAGAAATAAACCCAGGGGTTTTTTAGAAGAAAATACAGAAATATGATGGCTGTGTACGGCTGCTTGTTCCAGCCGCTCTTCTTGCTTTTAGTTATTTACCTCCAGGCAAATGCAATCCCTTGCAACAGAGATGGTTTTCCCACTGGGGATGGTGCACAGGCACGTAGGCTTTGAAGTGGACAGAGAGGCAGGGAAGGCTGAAGCTGAGGGAACACGACAGCTTCCCATCTGCCTCCTAAAACCCAACCTCCACTCTACCCCAGCTCCATGCTGGGACCCCAGAGCAAACCCTATGCTTCACTGCCATCTTCCCCAGCTCCTCAACATGCAAATCCCAAGAAAACAAGAATAAACACCAAGAAAAGAGCATCCAAACACACAGAATATAAAAACAAAACTTAAACACACAACATATCAGATGAGGCCTTACTGCTGCAACAGCCCAGAGCACAGGAGCAGAAAAGAGAGCTCTCCCTGTGGTGTATGTTTTGAATAACAACACTCAGCTTGCTGAGAGGGAAGAAGCTGCTCATTTGTTGTGCATCAATAGCTAAATTGTTCTTCTTACTCCTTGTTTTCACGGGTCACTGTTTGAACATGGTATCTATCTGCCAGTGACAAGGGACAAAGCTCAGGGCCTAGGGTCTCACAGCTTATCATCAGGAGCTGATTTATGATGCCCATCTCCATAGAAGATGTAGGAGCTGCTTTCCCCACACACAGTGCACCCTTGCTCCACTGACATTGTGGGGGGAGGTCTAAAGCCACTGAAAATCATGCTGAAAAATGAGGACATTATTGTATAATAAGGTCATTTCCCATTTTTATCCAAGAAGTCCCTTCCTTTTTACAGCAATGTAAGTGTACAATAGCAAGAAAAGAGGAGACTGACTTATACCTGGTAAGAAATTCAGACATTACCTTATATATATTATTCCAAACAGCCATCAGCTTGACTTACAAGGATAACACAAGCAGCCCTGTCAGATTTTCGAATTACATAAAGTTCTTAGTGTATATAATTGAAAAAATAATGGGAAGAAATCTCAAGTCAGCCCATATCCTCAATCAGAAGGAACAGAAATTCGATGGGAATGGTGGAAAGGCAGAAAAAGAAGAGAAAGATATCTCAATAAAGATTTTTTTTTTTGAGGTAAACACAAAAGCCTTTGATTGCAGTCCTTGAATTGCAGCCAAAATAATAATAAATCAATCGCAACAAATTATATTTACAATGTGTGACCTTGTGTTACATGCTCAGGAACTCCCCCCTGAATATGATAGCTGGTTCTCTGAAAACCTAGACACTTTGAAGTTTTTTATGACTTTATTACTAACTAAAGTTCTAATACTAAAAAATACCTTAAGCATTCCCCATTGTATCTGTCTTTTAAATAACAAAAATGTTTTGTAATTGGAAAAGAAGAGTCAATAAAAGCAAACACCCCCTTCCTTGCTCACACCCTGCTGTTACACAGTGCTTCTTACTGCCCTGCCCATTGCAGCCAGCACTGCAGCTGGACTTCCAGCAGTAAGTGCTGCATGACACGCTGCTCAGAGCCTAAGAAACGCACTGCTGAAGCCATCTGAGCTTTGTCCAGAGTCATACCAGAGACTGTGCATACATTTATGACTCTGGGGTGGCTACCTGTTGTGGGAGAAACCCAATCTACAGCAAACATGCATCAGTAATGCTTTTAAGCAGTAAGGGACCCAAGCAAGCAACACCACTGTGTGAAAATACACTGTAAAGGCAACAGCATTCCACATCTTGCTGTGGAACAGCCTCAGAGCTGATCCTGGGCATTTCCTGCTGGGAGAGCCACAGAGATGGATGCAACGGGGCTCTAGCTCTGACTAACAGATCCTGGGTGTGCTGTTTCTCTCCCACGATTTCCAGTTAATTTGGGCGTAGCACGGCTCCAATCCCCAGAGGTGCCCCAAAGTGACCTCAGCAGTGAAGATGATCCTCTCAAAATGGAGCACAGTGTGCTGGCACCAAGCCCCTCTCAATGTCTTGGTCTCAGGAACCCACAGTGCATAACTCAGAGGTTTGTACAACACATACCTCATTCCTGCACACAGGACAAAGACACTTTTGAAATCATCCTCCTCATGCCTCCCCACCAGACATGCAGAACCAGCCAACAGCCAGCAGCACTCTGCTTGTGAGAAGGCAGATAAGGACTGCTGCCTTGTTTATATAAACTGTCTATCAGGCCATTCTTCCTGAGCACAAGTATTTCTTCTCAAACAAAAAATGGTTAATAAATCAGCATTTGGCTCATCTTCCTACACTTCCCTGAGTGCTTTTTTATTAGAGGTTTTCAATTTTGCTCCCATAAATCCTGACTGCGCCTTCTCCTTTCATAAGCTGAGATCTAAGAGCCCTTTTTTCTGCAAATTACCAGCCACACATTCCCATCTGGTAACACTGAGCAGCAGCTTTCCTCAGAAAGATCTGGGAATCAAACTACCAGCTTCCCTGGAAGCAGATGAGCCTGCCTGCACTTCTGGGAAGTATGTAAGTAACACTTTTCCTTCATAGCACATGGATAAGGCCCAAAACACAGACTTGTACTACCTGATGAGGGCTTCCTTGGGCAGAAACAGCTCTCCTGGCTTGCCCCAGCATTGCTCTCTGTGCTGCTCAGTGGTCAACTGAAGGGGGATACTCATGGTTCTCCATTTCCCACTTTCTGTCAGCATTTAAAGAAACCAGTGTGGAAACTTTTAATACATTTGAAGGGGTGTGGAAAGATGAGCTCAATTTTTTGGATGGAAACTGGTGCTTGTGGCCCAAATGAATAGCTTATTAAACAGCTGAGGTAAAAGAAGGAGTGGAACCTGAAATCTCAGAGTCATCTGCCCAGAAGCTGATGAGGTCTATCATGCTCTGCCTGCACCTCTTCCTCCTCGCCATAAAATCTCACCAGCCCTGGGAAACAGGAGCCAGCTTTAAGTCACTGACATATGCCTCCTGTATTTTCTCCCAGCAAAAAGGCTCAGGAACTCCTGGTCTTGCACCCAAAACCTTGCTGAGGAGCAACCTGCATGAGTCCTGGCAGCCAGGACTGGGATCTGGATGCCCAGGTGCTGGATGCGCTTGGCACTTGCTCACAGAACAGCCTGACTTGTGCTGCTCCCTGTCCCTCCTGAGGCAGCTTCCTGCTCTTTTCTTCTCTTTCCTTCCTGTGTGAGAGGACAAAGCACCATGCCTGCCTGCACCCACAAAGGTGGTCCTCTCCCCAAACCACATGGCCTCCTGTGGGGTATCTCACCTGCTCCCAGGAACATGGCCAGTCTCCAGAGCTCAGCACAGCTGGGGCAACTGAGGAGATCCATGGGCTGCTTTACTGGCCCTGCACCAGCCCAGGCAGGGCTGCAAACATGGCCCAGAGCGTGGTATCACTGACTGTAGGATGCTGTGCAATAAAACCACCAGGAATCTCCTCAGTTTCATGGCCAAAAAGAAACTCTGGCTGAGAAAAATGCACCGAATTCCCATGTTCTGCAGATGGCTGTGGGTGTCAGTATCAATCTGTGTTGTATTAGAAACCACCACTAGGCCCTGGACAGTGAGATGTGCTGCTCTTAGGAAATGCAGCACTAAAGAGAAAAATGGGTGAACTGTGTAAAGAAACAGATCAAACCTGCCAGAATCCATAACCAGGTCAAAAGGATACTGGGCCTTAAGATGTTCTGTAGCAAACAGCCTGCTCCTGACTGCAGATTCAAACACTTCAGAAGCCTTCAAGCAAGCCAGAAATGCTTTTAATAATATACACAATCTGAGCTTCTTCCAGCCAAATACTAAAAGTCTATAGATGTTTTAACAAATTAAAAGCGTGGAGACATCTAACAATTGTTATGCACAATCCCCCTGAGCCTTGCTTTCCTCACAGCTCTTTTGCATCAGCCTCAGCTTCAATATGATCCAAGGCCTACGAGAGCAGGGAATGACCCCCTGTTAGATCTTCCAATATGCAGCATGAAGGCTTGAAACAAACCTTAGAGAACCTCACTTATATCTATAGAGCGAGCAGGCTGAATTGCACTTTAAGTTGATAAAACCCAGCATCCACATCCCACTCTCGAGGGAAACACAGATGACTGGTTGCAGGAGGCTCTCTCTCTCAGGCAAGCTCCCACAGCACATGTGGGTAGCTAGGGGTTTCCAGCAGCTTGATGAAGTCCACAACCCTTTCATTCAAAGGTCTGTTTTTTGTAGGACACGTGACATCCTGACAAACGCAGAGCAGGCTCATGTCTCAGGACAAGTGTCCCACCTTCCTCCCCCCATGCCCCAGTGTCCCACTTGCCTGGAAATTTAAGAGCTGACATGGAAGAGTCAGATTTAAATGAGCTGGCTTCAATCCTGCCCACGCCTGCCTGCAGCTGTGCCACCACCTCAGCCAGGCCCATGGTTTGCTGGGCAGCTGGGAGCAACCTGCCCGGAGGTGGTGAACACAGCCAGAGCCCCCTGCCTTAAAAGCACCTGGGGCCAAAGACAGAGGTACCATTCTGGCAGTGTGGACACTGAGCTAAGTGACCTTGACCATGCTGCTGCTGGAATTCCCTCCCACATTGCCACTAGCTTCTTGTAGATGCTGAGAGGCTGTTTAATTTTGTCACTCACTGTTTAATTAAACACTAATCTCTACAGGATAGAGTTTATTGCTTGAGGCTTATCTCAGCATCTGTGGCGTGATATAGAAACATCAACAGCTCCAAAATAATACCTGTCAGCAAGTCTGCTTCCCTTCCCAAGGCACGTATTCAAATCTTCCAGAACTTTAACAACAACCACTGTCTACAGCAGGGGCATTACATTAGGTGCATCCAGGCTGCTGGTTGCAAACTGAACGCAGACCACGGGCAGGAACGTGACTGTTTTTCTGGCAAGTGATTCAGAGCAGCTGACAGAGAATTCCCAGTGGCTTTACACTAACTGTGGAAGGACATGCAATAGCTGAGCTGACAAAGTCAGAACGAGGTGCCCAGCTGGGACAAAGTTACCTCAGCAGAATATTTTTGAACAAATTTGGATTGCAAAGTAACTGCAGCAGATCAGCAGTTTAAATCGCAGGGTAAGTGCAGTTTAAATACAATATTAGAAACTTTAAACTGAGGTTTACCATCCTGTGAAACCTTAGGACCAAAGAGAAGCTGGAAAACAAAAGGTTTATTCAGCTCTAAAAGAAGCTGACTGAAAAGGAGAAACAAAATAAAACCATGGAAACTCTAAAAGCCTAAATACCTTTTCTTTCTTTTAACATAACTGGCCCTTGCCTCTGCTTACTACAGTGTCACCTTTCCACAGCAGACTGGTAATACAGCATCACCCAATCTTTGAAAAACATCACACCTGAACAGGAGGTTTGCATCCATCTCTAATGCCACCAGAAGGATATAAGGGGGTATCTCTATTTCAACATGTGTCCCAGGAGTCAGCATCCAGTGGGATTAGACTGGTCTGATAGAGAGCAGAACTTGGTCTTTACTAACTGTATACATTTTCCTTTTCTTTCCTTTTCTTAAATTTTCCCACCTTAACCCCAACAAGTTGGGGATTAACTCCAACTACTGGTAATCTTACACCAAGGTTGAAGAAATCAGTGTTTTGTAACATCTGGTGTACCTGTAATAAATAGTGCAATGCCATTAACACCAGAACAGCCCAATAAAAAAAAAGAGAGATACAGGCAGGGTGGCTGTATAGAACATGCCTTAGGAGTAACTATGTTAGTTATATATAAATACATACACAAATTTATATATATAAAAAAAAAATTACATTAGGAGTAATAAGTTGACCAAAGTTCTGGGTGAGGATGTCAGCTCTAAGAGGCAATATCACATTCCCCTCTTCCCAGAAAACACCCGCTAATTCTGCAACTGTTCAGGGTGGGTTTGGACAGCACTAGTATGCAAAGTGCTGTGCCCTCATTCAAGGATCTCACCACATCACAACAGCTAAACTCACACACTCTGAGACTTTGTTTTGCTTTTGTTTTGATTCATTAATTAAAGAGGCACCCATCTTAATTAAACTGATTAATACCCATTAGGTCTGCCTGCTCTGCTTTCACGTGATTTTCATTGTCACTTCTCTAACTGAGAAGGAAAAGCTCAGCTCCCAGAACCAAAGTTAAAAAAAAAAATGCCTAAACAGAGCAAGACAATTCAGTCCAGACAGGTCTAATCAGAGCAAGCAGAAGGCTTCTGCTTGTGCTGCTGCCTCTGCTAAGATTTCAGTGGTCAAACGAATTAAGAGTCTTGCCAGGGAAGAATTACTCAATTCATAGCTATTTCATAAAAATGCCATGTTTCACTGTCACTATTATGTTAAGAACAGATAATTTTCAAGCCCAGTGTCCTCTTCCAACACTCCATCAATTTGTAGAGTGCAAGGTAGACCCTGAGAGTGTCACAGCTGCGATGCTGCAGAATGAGAAGCTGGTCTGTGCAATCCTCCCAGCCTGTACCTATTTTGACAGAAACAGAACCTGGTCCTTTGCCTCTCCCTCTTTATTACTGATAAGCTTTGCTTGCAGCATGTTCTTCAAAAGAGCTGCCATGTAGAAACACTGACATTTGGCAAGAGAAAGCTTCATCCAGAATGATGATCTCATTTGCATATGTCTGTAACTGAGATATCTGAACAACAGAGTTTGTCGAGTAAACATGAACAAAGCACGATTCAATAAACCCTGTCTGTTAATAACCAACATCTGTGACTTTCACAAATTAAGCACTACAGTAGAACACAAGGAGTTAGCAAAAAGGGAATGCAAAAATGCTAAACTGCATGAATTAATACAGACAAATAACAATCAACAGTCTTACCACAGAGCAAGTCTCTGCTCAATTTCCTTGAGAAAACCAGTGTGAAATTTGTGCAAAGGTTCAAAGTTGGAGAAAATTAGATTTTTCAGTGTTTCAGGCATGCAATCCTCTTTACTCACTGCAGTCTGAAACCACTACAAAGGAAAAAAAAAAGCAAAATTATCAGTGGGTGGAATGCAGAAGGTATGGTCATTTGCTGTCTTTATGTACTTAACTGAAATACTCCTCACAGCCAAGCCAGCAAGGATCTTATTTAGCTGGCACTAGGAATACAACCCAGAGTATCCCTGACACTCCCATGTGCTGAACTGGTGCTCTTACCAGAGATCAGGCCCTGCATAGTCAAAAAATGAACTCCCTGCCCCTTTGCCATCACTGATCAAATCTTGAAACTCTTTTCAAACCCAAACTGGTTAGTCAATACAAACTAAATTTGCAAATGCTGGAGGTGCAAGAGAGTTTGCAACACTTGCAAACAATCCAGTAAATGCAAAAATAAGTATGAGCTCTGTCTGAAACGCCTTTGGCAGGAGTTGGTTCAGTAAGCACCCACGCCCATGTTGCTGTGTGCACACAGAGGACATCACTTTGCAAAGTGAACAACTGGAAGACTCTGCTAGCACAAAACAGGAGCAGCAGTGCCAGACATTGCAAAGACTGAACAGGCTCCTGCTCAGTCTTGCTCCATATTCTCTTTATTTTGCCCTAATAGACTATGGGTCACATAAAACCACAGGACTAGGCAGCCTGCCAAGGTAGCAATGCCTGTTATCTTCAACGTGGTAACACTGCTCCCTCCTCACTGCCCTGAGGGGTTCCAGCTATCTGTGGCTGACTTCCAGCAGTGCCTAGAAGGCTGCAGGGACCATAGAAGGCTGTTACAGCAGTCTTGCCTGACACTGCATCAGCTGGAGCTGAGCCAGACCTGGGATGAAGAGAGGTCCCTCCCCTGCTTCGCTCTCCCCTGCTTTATCTCAGCACCCAGGAGAGCTAAAGTTGAAGCACATCTAACAAGTCTCAAATTTCATGCACAGCAGTTGTTCCTTTTCCAACTATGTTGGCTACTTGTTCACTCTCAGTGGCCTCCTGGGCCAGTCATTTGTGGAGCACAGCTGATACAACTGCATGCTAATCATCAGGCCTGTCCCTCTTGGTGATCCAGCAAATTCAAATTTGCCTACCACTAGAATAAAATACAGGGTTGAAATGGGGTTTAGCTCTGAACAGCTAAAACTTTTTTGTTTCTGCAGCCACTGGGTGAAATATTAGATGAAAACAGCACATCTGCTGTTGAGACTGCAGCAATGACTGCAGAACTGTCCCACAGAACCTGGCCTCTTCTCTCAGCAGGCTGGCTTCCCAGAAAGCAAGGGTGAGTAGCTACCTTGCTGCCTGTAAAAGCCATGTTATATTGGCTCTGTCTAAGCTGGGCTCTGATTAGCTGCATCTGTCATGTGGGATCCTGGAACAGACAAGAAGCTGAGGAGAAAGTGTGTCCCTGGTTCCCAGCTGGTCCCAAAACTCTCCCCTGAAGCATGTCCTCCTTTCCACAACACCCAACACAGGAGTTGGCAATGCACCTTACTGGGCAATTTAAGAGCCGAGAGGTCTGGAGCTGGCCAAAATGCCATGAAGGGGTTTGGATCCAGTGTGATTTCACAGAAAATGGTTTTTTCAGACCAGATCTTGCACTATTTATGCTTGGAAGTGAAACGAGACTGTTGCTGTGTGTGCAAATATGGCAGCTATTTGCCTTGGTGATTTAAACAACCACACTCTGATCAGATGCTATAGATGAATGACTCATTTAATACACAGTTTCACTTACTGAAAAACCAGAATCATTCAAATAGGTACCCCACAATATTTCATGTTAAATGGAGGGCATTTAATACAGTAGAAAACATTTATATGTGCCCCTAAGGAGCTACTTCAGTTTTAAGAGAAGCCATTGAAAACCCACAGGCATTTGTAGTAATTATAACCACAAAGCATGAAAGCAAGAAAATATAACTGAAGTATGTCCCAAGTTCCTCAACCTGATAGAGCTTCTTAGTGCGTGCTACTAACCACAGAGCAAACCTGTACTCTCTGATTTTTGTGTTATTTCCTCCCTGGAGGAGCACTCCTGTGCACGGCAAAGGACACCTCCAGTGCAGAATGCAGAAGTAGCACGGAGCAGCTAGGATGTTAAATGGAGCAGAAGGAACACCGCTGCTCACTACAGCTCCATGTGTTTCGTGAGGAAGGCTCAGGTAAACATACCGATGTGATGACTTCAAGGTCCTTCAGGTATGTCCTCTCTGTGGTTGCCACTTCCTTAGCAATGAAGTAAGATTTCTCAGTTGGGAACCTCTGTGAATTGCAAGCACATTAGGTTTTCCTCTGCTTTTATGGAGAAGAAAACAGTAGATGATAAATCACGAAGAGAGTTACGAACCAGTGACCCTTGCTTATGGTTATACCGTGACTCATGCATGAATGTTCCTAAGCCCTGAAGCCCTAAAAACAACCCTTCCTTGCAAACACAAGAGAACAAGCACTTTCTATGGGTTTTTGACAGACTTCTTTTTCTGCCAACATGATTTCTACAGCTCTGGGGTGTTGATTTTCCTTTCAGTCCATTCCCGGAACAGGACACACTATGAACTTTATGAAGAAATCCTTTGCAGGCTAGATGACCCTTTGAATCAAATGTCAAATTTGACAAAATGACAAAAATTTGTGTCTGATTATTTTAAGTTTTATAATCAAGATGCTAATCCACAGGAAAAATACTTTCAAGAAAATTCAAACCTGTAAAATGTTCCCAGGCCAGACAACCTAACAGTGGGAGAGGGGAAGGATTTTAGACTAAGTTACAAATCTAAAATTTCCTAATTCTGAAGAGCCAAAGGAACCCAACTGATCTTCTTCTGTGTTGTTCAGAAAGCAAAAAATTAAGGAAAAAACATCCATAGATCTTTTTCCTCCGTTTCCTCCCTGAAGACAACTGATGCAGTGGAAACACTGTGAATGCCCTGTGAAGGGAGTCTGTGTGGGCACTTCCTAGTCAGAATGCACCCCCATAGGAACCATCATCAGCTGTTCACACAGCAGCCACGGGCTGCTCTATGCTGGCCTGGCACAGAGCATCCTCGCTCTGTTAACTGATTCTCGGCTTTTCTTCTCAAATTTCTTTCACATCTCTTGCTAACTATGCACAGTGTGAACAGAAATCTTCCTTGCACAAACTCCCACTTTCCAGCAAAGCCATTGGAGTTCCTTCTGAGACGCTCCAAGCTGAGGAGAAAAAACAGGCCACAGAAGGACAAAAGGCAAGCCCCTCTCACCCAGCAGTAGAGGAGGGATCAGCCAGCAGGCACCCAGAACACCCTGGCTCAGACAAACACTTTATCTGCAGAAAGCTCTTTTGGATGTGATGCTCCCTTATGGTTTTGCTGTAATGATGGGTCTGAGCCAAAGCCAAGCACTCCCATCTGAATGCTGCAGGCTGTGGCTCAAAGAGAGCATTTTCTACTCCCACAGCCAGATGCTCCCAGTGGTGCTCCCAGCAGAGACAGACCAGAGAGCCTGCACTGGACACTCCCACAACCAGCTCAACACTGTTCCCTTTCTTTCTGTCACCCGGAAATTTGCTCTCCAGCAATGGAGCTGAATGCTTTGCTACAACAAACTACCAGCCTCCACTCCTTAAAAGCAAGTTATATTTACAGGAGACCCTGTCCAAACAAGCTCCTGAGGTTGCAGCTAACAAGAATGGCCCAGATTTACCACAACTCATCAGAGAGCAGAGACAAGGCCACCTTCATTCACCTTACCTTTCTTTTGACCTCTTCCTCATCATCAGCCCTGATGCACGACGGGTCATTCAGCAAAGGGCTGACCAAGGGAGATGACTGCTTGGCATCAGGGCTCAAGTTTGGAGATAAAGTCATATTTGCCACTGATGGTCCTCCTTGGGAATTGATGGAAAGCTCTGAAAGGTGAGGGCTGCCAGTCAGAGAACCTGCTAAGAAAAATGATAAAAGAGAAATCAATTAGGACAAGCTTTCTCAAGAAAGTACTACAAGGAGTTATAATCCTAAATTGCAGCATGTGAAATTATGCTACAAGACACAGCCATCAGGGTCCTCGAAGTAGCCCAAATGGCCTTGAAGTCAGAGGAATTGCATTCACCATGGGACTGGTTAAGGGTCTTTTAGCTGGTAAAACTGGCTGAAATTACTATCTCTGTAGGGAAGGGAACAAGGTACAGATGACTGAGCTGCAATTCTTTATGGTGAGAGTGGTGAAGCACTAGAACAGCTTGCTCAGGGAAGCTGTGGCTGCCCCATCCCTGGAAGTGCTCAAGGCCAGGCTGGATGGAGCTCTGAGAAACCTGGTCTAGTGAAAGGTGTTCCTGCCCATGGCAGGGGGGTTGGAACTTGATGGTCTTTAAGGTCCCTTCCAACCCATGCCATTCTATGATTCTAAATATCAACTTTATATTTAAAAAAATCATGATTGTAATCCACTCTGTAGAAGAGAATAAATACAACAATACAGGAATCATCCCTGGAGTGCCATTCTTTCCAGCAAAGTAGAACTTCAAACACTCAAATCAGTACTTCATAGGGAACTACAGGACACAAGTTAGTACAAATTTATCTAGTTGAAGTCTAGAGAAAAAGGATGACTTTCTACAGCAGTGTTGCTGCTAAGACCAGGCAGATCTAACACGAAGGGAGAAAACTACTAATTCCCCAATTTCTACACACAACACGAGTATGAATATTATACCTTGTAAGTCTTTCCATGCTCCTCTGATTGTTTGGGATGGAAATGCTAGCATTACATTTACATAAGAAAAGCAATACTTTTAATGCACAAAGCATGACAATTTCAGATTTTCACAGATATAGAGTCCCATTTCATTTTGGATTAAAAATATTAAAGAATTAGACAATTAATTACACTTCCATGGATTCATATACACTACATTAAATATTACTGAAATTAGCATTTTTTCTTCTGGGAGGCAGCCAGATTAATGACTGCACAGAAAGAAAGTTTGCCAAAAATGCTGAGTGTTCTCCCAGTTATCCCCTCCTCCATACATCTGAAAATCTAAACCTGTTTTAGAAGAAGAATCTGTCATGTGGAAGAACATTTACAGTCTGTGCCATTTTGGCATCATACATTAAAATCCAACCAAAAAAAAGTGACAAGCTCTTGACTACCACAGCTAACAGGCTGTCTAAGATAAACGTAAAACACATATATTGCTGTATATAATTAGGGTCAAATACAATTTACTATCATGTGATTCTGTCCTCCCTAAATTATGATAGGTAAATGTTCCTGTTGCTAAAAGAACCACAGCTGAGATACTCCAGTAAATATAATATAAAATAAATATAATTAGGCCAGTAGTAAAACCTATTTATTTTCTGGAAGAACTCAAGATTTATTGCTAGAACATGAATGCTTTCCAGTTCCAAACCAGTTCACGTTTATAAATCATTCCTTTGAAAAGAGAAGGAAAAAACAGCACAGTTATCAGTTTACGTAATCATGACAGTTATGTAGCCTATTATAAATCAAAGTCAAAGCAGTATTTGTCTGAAATAAAGGTCTGTATTATTACAGCTAGCAAGAAAGGATTTACCAACAGTTTCACACTAAATCAATGTGCAGTGAAATTTCAGAAAATGCCACAGCTTGTTTCACAAATGTCAATTTTATTGACACTAGCACACAACTGCATACAGTATTTTCCAAAGAAATGGAATTCATCATTGAGAAATAGTGAAACAGATTAATAGCAAGGTTGTAAGGTTAAAAGTACTTAACTACATTACAAAAGACATAAGAAAAGTGTTATCACCTCAAATGTGGAAACAAAGAAATTCTGGCACTATCCCTGTCATATGACAGTGAATAAATGATTTGCACCTCTGTGAGAAGTTCACAGCATTGTAGTCTAGAAGTTAAATAGCACCTATCTGTGATAGATAGATATAGATATATTGACATATCTACCTACCTATCTATAGTCCTAGATCTAAGTTCTGATGGAACTTTTATCAATACAACTCAAGTATTTCAAACTACAAAATATCAAAAAGACAATGAATTAGAAAGACGCCCTATCTTACAGTTGGAAGACATAGCTTGGGAAAAGTATTATGGAAGGTATCACAAAAAATGTGCCTGGTGGCTCACAGCACTGTATACACACCCCACTGATTAAAGACTTTGCACATCAATGCATCACTGACATTCTCAAAGTTATTTTGCAGCAAGCTGAAATGCTACATCCTCCCTTTTGGTACCAATGTGGGCATGAGCAGTGACCAAACCCAACCACCATCACCACCTACAAGCAAGAGCTTAGACCCCACCTGCCAACACACTGAACAAGTGAAAAAACTAGTTACAAGAAAGTGGCTACATTACAAAAGGGCCTCAAAATGTTCTTACATGAGTACATTCTGGGGCCTAATTACAGCCAACACAGTCATAAATATCGACACATTGGATGTTGCTCTGGGAAATGTGGGAAACAAATTCATTTTGGTGTGAGAAAGTCAGTAAGCCATGAAGAAATGGAGGTTCTTCCCTCCCCCATCACCAATCAGTCAGGACATGTGTCATGCTGATGGCTCATGGCAGTGCTGCAAAGCGACTTCCTCTTCTTCTCAGAGGTGAGGAATAAATAACCTGAATTAACAAAGTGTTTCATCTGATCTCCTGCCACGGAAGAGTATATTCATACAAGCTCTACTCATCAACTACATACTGCAGAATATAAACAGAAGCAGAAGGGAAAAGACCAGTATTATTTACAAGGTACTGAAATCCCCTACAATTCACCCTAAAGGATTCATTGATTGACAGGCAATTATTAGCATGTCATTTGCCAGACAGTAAATGCTACTGCACACCGGAGGCCTAAATGGTTTACAGCTGGTTACATGGAGTTGTCTTTGCTTGTACTTCAAGAGATTTTTATTTAGATTCAGATTTGGGCCATCTTTCAAATTTAATGGAGTCAGCTGTATACACACAAACCAAGAGAAAGTACAAAAGAATGTTTATGTAAGGATTGTTTAAGTATATACTAATTATATCCTTGGAGAAGGGGGTAAGAATTAATAGGCATGTGCTTCAATTACTTTCTAAGCATGGGTTTAAGAAGAGAAACCAATGCTGGTTGTTGACAGTGGCAAATAATGAGCGTGCACTTTACCATGGTATGCCAGACTGGCCCATCAATGCCAAAATACCTGGAGTGGCTCTCTGTTCCACTGAGCCAGTTTCCTCTCCAGACACTGGGGAAAAGTGCTACAGAAGGGAAGGTGACAAAAGAAGCAAAACTTGATTGAAATCTAACTTGGGGGGAATAAAAAAAAAATAAATCTATGAAATGAAAATGGCATTTTTCACAGCCACAGAACATGAAATTATGGGTTACCTTCCTAACTTTACACGTGTCTCAAATCGCTCCCACCAACATACACATCCCTTGTGCTACACAAAAAGAAGCCAGCAGCTAGAATCAAATACCTAATAGCTCTGCCTTTGTCAAAATACACATCAGTTGCTTGCTGCAATTTGGTGGTGGGAAGGCACAGAGTGCTGGCAAGTTGTGGGTGCCCAGCCAGAGAGGGACAAGCTGGGCTCTGCCCTCGGCCGCCAGCTGTGATCCACCCCACACACTGCACCTGCATTGCTCTGACAGGCTCCTGTCACGCACAGATGTGAACCCATAGGGACTGAGGGTGGTGCCTAGGGGCTGCTGGGCTGAGTGATACTGCCTGAAAACATGGCTCAGATCAAAGGAAATACAGTTAAAATCAGTACTTTGCAGTTGATGAAGAAAGTCTCTCCCACAGGTCAATTCACATCATAGCTGACCTGAACTTCCTGCTGCCTCTTTCTTTGTTGACTACATAGGCAGCATAAGATGACTTGAAATCCCTGGTTAGAAACTTTAACCTAACACAGGGGAGTTCACTTCTTTGTGAGGGACACAAATGGGACTCAGTGTACCCTGAAGATACTCCTACTCCATTCCTTTTCTCACAAAACTGCTGAATAACAAACTCAGGCCATTTAGTGTTCTGCATCTGCTTCAAAAGAAACAGTTCCCACCCATACACACTGTTTTTTAACAGAGAGGAAGAGTACAGCAGTGTTAATATGCTCATAGGAATGTTCCTTCTCTGTGGAATACCAAGAAGTGAAAATAACTCAATTATGGAAACTGAGAGAAAACATCAACCATTATTAAAGGTGACTGAAATTCTGCTGGAAAACTTCATGTACCACTTAAGATCTCATCAAGTCAACTCTTAAAGAGTTTTACTGCTGTCAAGGTTGTTGTTATTATTATTATTATTATTATAAATTAAAAACATGTTAAGAGCCAGAAAAGCACCTTTCTCAGTACCTGGAATGTTGCAGGGCTTATTCTCTCTCACTCCTGCTCCATGGCCTGCTCTGCAGTCAGGGCAGGCTTGTGACATCCATATCCCAGTTACTCAGCTTTAATGTCAGATCAGTGTTTTCTAAAGCCCAGTGTGGCAGATGAAACACAAGTTGTTTCCCCTTTCTCCTTGACATTACTGAGCATATCACTTATGAAGGCTCTTTAATAAGAAAGTATCTAACAGAGCTGCCACTGCTGTGGCCACACAGCCCAGCTTCATTTTCCATTTTCACAGTGGTTGCACAGCTCTAGCGTGTACCTCAACGTTTTGGTCAGAGAAGATGCATAGTACACAATGGCATGGGGGAGAGAGAGATAGCACCAGATGAAGTAGCAGGAGTTTTCATATGCACTTCACCAATCACTGAAGTACCTTAGATTGAAAAAGAGTTTAATAATGGTGTCCATCCCTTCTCTCTCCAGCTGTGAACCAGGCACAGTCGTGCTGCTAAAGAGTTATGGGATGGAGATTCTGCTCTGTTCTCCCTCAATACAAGAAATAAATCCCACTGACTTCCACAAAAGCTGGAGGGGAACCAGTTCATCAAGCTGCACTTCTCTTCCCCGTTACATGAATCAAGCTGGGGCAGTGGATACAGTTTGTTAGTTTGAAAAGCAGTTACACAACAGCCATAAATTCACATACAAACATCCCTGAATGCAATACCAAAGATTTTGAGGAGGAACAGGAATTAAAACCAAACTCTTGAAGAAATCCAAGGTCACACACAACCACTAACTCTGCCTGGCTTGAAGAAGAACTCGACAGGGAAAAAGGTTAACTTTGACTCCACAGCTTCAAAATGCATGCCCATGGCAGCAAGCAGAATTTGGGAAAATGGTGCACCTTCTCATGAACCAATTTCCTCATATTTAGGACAAAGCATCAGCCAGCAATTGGACAGAACAATTAAACCAGTGACAGTTTTACAGCAAAATACCAGTTAGAATGAGTAAAAGCCTTCAGGTACAGGTGAAACTAAAAATAATAATAATAATAATAAAAAAATTAATTCCATGCATACACAGTTAAATGGCTTGACATGCTTATAGTCTCATCAAGCTCGGTGTTGGTTTAGTAGCCAGCAACCTCTCCAGCTGGTAAAGGTCCATGCTTTATTGGTGTACTGCAGTATTAGACAGCGGTGAGTGTGAAATCAGACAGTAACTGCTGTTGGCCTACATCAGGGTATACTCACAGCTTAAGAACAAAGAGTGAGCATTACAGTCTGGGAAGAATACAAGGTCACTGGGCATCAGTCCTTTGTCTAGCCTTGATCTCTCCAGACAGAAATAGAGCAACCTATAGAAGGTTTTGCTGTTGTACCCAGGGTTAGGGTTAGTTTGCCTTTGTTTGTCTTTAAACCAACATGACACAGTGCTACAATAGAATTGGAAACCTTCAACCCCCATGTAAGCTTAAGCCACAGATACTGTCCATTCCAAGAAGACATCTCCCCAGGACTGCAGTGATCCTGCTCACAAGCCATAGCAGACAGCCTCGGCTGCTGGCTGCAGCCTTTGTTAGGAAACGAAGGGCAATCTGATCGTGCCCAGGGGAGCCCAAAGGCCCTGGAAAAGAGACCTTCTTCCCTCGCTTCCCTCTTCTCTTTTGCTCCTCAGCATGGTGTGGTTTCTCAGCCTGAGAGTCACAACCTGGTGAGGGTTTTCATTAATTCCGAGGCGAGGAGTGCTCTGTGAGGCAGGATCACTGTAATAGGAGGAATTAGGTACTCCCAATACAAAATAGGCATTTCTGCAGTAAAAGGACATTGAGACAGTGCTCCAAACAATGCAAGGAACAGAAGATACACCATGCTCTGAGGATAGACAGAACATTGAAAAGGCTTTTTCTCCCAGAGGGGTACATGCTGACAAAACAGTGCATACAATGAAACAAAAAATGTTTCTCTTTAAAAGGTATTAAACAAATGACAAAAATGAGAATGAAGTCCCCAGCATTGTCAATTTTAAAAATTAATTTTTTACTATTGAGATTTATTTTTCAAAAATTTGTGCATGTGCACACACAGAAATCAAGAAAGGGGCTGGGTAAGTGAAACACTGCCAAGCTTGTGAAGTTTTGTTAGTGGGTCCAGGTGAATTCTTTTAGCAGGAAAAGGGAAATATAAGGATTCAGCTAATCAAATATTTTTAAGTGCCTCATGGAAAAGCAACAGGCATGAGCTCTAACATTCTGTGAACTAAACAGAAAGAACTACCTCTGATCTTGCTGAAAACCATCAAAGGCAAAAGCTTGTTCTCTTCTCAAAACAAGATTTGCAGCATTTTAAAGAAAGCATCTAATCTAATTTTAACAAGCTTGAAAGCTCTTGAATCAGAAAGCATTTCTTTTCCTTTAACCTTCCATGCTTAGTCAGTGACAGCTGTATCATTATTGCCTTTAGACTTGATTTTTATCAGTGTGAACTGTGGATTTTTATGGTTCTCAGGGGCCAAAACTTTACCAAAAAAATCATCAACGAAAATTACATCTTAAAACTCTAACCATTCTTGAGCAAACTATTTACCATTATGTCATGCAAATTTATGAGCCTAAGGTCTTTACCCCCTTTACTGTAATAATGCCACCATTATTTACACCCATACTTGAGAAAAACATGCCTGTGAATACACAGCTCAGCCAGGTACACAGGCTTTCCAGATCTCGTAACATTTAAAAGAAAGTGCTCACTGCTTTTAATAACAAACAACATAAACCAAGCTTATTCTACATGCTCTTTATAGAACACAATAGAACAAAAGACAAAATACTCTGTAAACTGCTACATGTCACCCAAACTAGGATTCTTGTTCATAGGATGCCTTTGATTTTTAAGTAGAAATTTTGTATTTTAAAATACCAATGGCACCACACAGCCTAACCATAACACAAAAGTTACCTTTGCTCAGGTGCACATGTTGCACAACAATTATTTCCCTTACAAATAAGGAGCTAAGAATAAGTAGCTAAGATATGTGCCTTTGTCTAGGCATATTTCAGTAACTATAGAAACTACTGAAACAGAAAAGGAAAGATTTTGCTAATGTCAGTTTCCTAGGATTTAAATTTCCTTCCTTTCCAGAACCTGACAGTATGGGCAAAAACTTTTCCTAATGTAGCTTGACTGAGACCAGAGTCCGCCACTACCCACATTTCAGAAAAATCACACACCAGTCTAAGCTTTGGGTGCTCATGATGTTAACACTGTGCCTCTGCCACTTACCATCAGAAGACTCATAACCATCATCAACAAGCAGCTGGATTTCTGACAAAAGGACTCTTCTCCTACCACTTGTGTGACAGCAGCTAATAAAAGAAAGGCCTACATATTAAAAATTGTTCCGGAAGATTAAATTTCCCTCATATATTTAGGGCTTCTCTTATTTTTTATGGGGAAGAGGACTGATCCCCTAAATGAAGAGGAAAGAGATGAGCTAAAGTATATAGAAGCTGCCTTAAGAAACTATTCAGAGATAGATTGGCTTACTTCACCTTATTACTTGAACAGAGAACCTCTTCCCTTCACATTCACTGCTCTTTCCAGCTGGTGACAACCATGCGGCTGAATGACAGGGATTCTCCAGTGGTCCACATTTCTGTGCACAAGGCTGTGACACCCAACTTCCTTCTAACATGTGGAAGTCAGGGAAAACTCGGATTGGTAATTTGTTTTTCATCATTAGTAGTTAAATTGCAGCAATCAAAATCTCATTCTGAAGTTGCCTCTGACAGCAGTGTAATGGCTCATTAAGATAAATGAGATTAGTCAAACAAACATGGAATTTGACAGAATCTATAGGTCAGGCATTTTTTTTTTTCTGTTAAACTGTTCCAGAAATAGCCACAGCTCATTCTATTTGCATATAGATCATACTGATGAGATCTGAATCACTGGTTTTACCAAAATTCAAAATTGGGTCTGCTTCATCAGTTCAACTGATCGACATAATTCTTGCTCTTCTTGAGTATCCTATAAAACTACTGGGAATTTAAACTCTTAGAAAAAGAGTGGAAAGCACACAATGCAAAAGGGAACTGTAAATAAATAGGGCTAGATATTTTTTGACTGCTTAAGATGTTTTCCATTCTTCTCTTTTCCTTGTCTTCCTGATCCTGGAGCTCCCCAGAAAAAACTTCTAGTAATTACAGAGACTCTGTATTTGTGTGTTTATTGTGGGACTGAAGAAGACAGAATTTAAAACATCTGTGCTTCTTAGTAAAGAAAAAGAGGGCCTGTAAACAGCTTTTAGATCTGTCTCAACCATTTTCTATTGGACTTTCTCTGGTCACTACCAAGCACTTGCATGTACAGATAGAGAGGTCAGAACAAGAACTTCTGGCATCAATGCTCGTACTTCAGAATGAACAGAGCTGTTTCAACTAATAAAAGTCTCACTGCAAACAAAAACCTGTCCTACAAATATTCAGGGGAGAAAATACAGCTCCTGAAGCAGTCTGGCCTAGTAAGACTAGCCCCATTTAGTGAACTAATTCACAAACCATTGTTTTTTCACTCTTTACTGGATTCTACTGATTACATTCAGCATTACCGATGCTGCTCTGAGGAGAAAATTCTTTCTAGTTTTGCATGCCCTTTAATCTTGAAGAAAACTAATAGACTGATAGGATTTTGCTAACTATTGACATGCAACTCTTTCATTACGCTCACCTGCCTATAACTCAGCTCTGTACATCTCACATAAAGTAAATGCAAATACAGCAAACTTAAAAACTTTCAGTTACATGTTGATGTTTTTCACCCATGGGAATTTCTCTTCCAGTTTTTATTTGATATAATTTGCATTTAGCGTGCACTGCAGTGGGTAGTGGGAATAGCCTGTTAGGCAGGCTATGAGACATGGGTGAAATGAGTGAAAATCATCTTCAGGGAACACTCCTCTTGTCATGCAAGAGGAGTATGTTTGCTAGGGGATATGGACTGAAAAATGAAAACAGTGCAGTCTAGGCCATTCAGGTATCAATTATTCAAAGCTTCATACCCGCAATATCCTATGTAGGTCTCGGCTCCTACAGCCACTCTCCATCTTTCCTTCACCTATTTATTGACAAATCTAATATCCTGGGTCACTGAGGAAAACTAGATTCTAGAAAAGACTGCCATGAAAAAAAAATTCCAGAAGATCCCAAGAGGACATCACAAGTTTGAGCTGCTGCTGAGTCGGAAAAAACTTAAAATTGTCTGACATGACTCTTCTACTGCCATCATAGAGGAATGTGGTCAAGTAGCTGGAATAGCAAAGAATGAATCAGAAGGCCTTTTATCCAGAGATTATCTAGATCTGCACATTACTATGGACAACCTCCCAATTGCTTTTGCAACTCATCTCCATATTTATCCAACTACATGGACAGAGTTGATTCATCAACCCAGCAAGAGGCTTCCCCCACATCCTCTGGAAAGACAGGAGATGGATGATTCAGGACTCCACAATTCAGACTAGACATAGCTGCTCAATGTCACTGGGATTCAGCTGCCTCATTTACAGCAACTGCCTAAGGATATCTAGGCACTTGATGAGTATGGAACTGAAAGTTCATTATTGACAATAAGAATTTTAGAACGGTGAATCAAAAGTACCATCAGCCATGTTCCAAAATCTACTGGAATTGGTGGGAGAATCTGTTAGGAACCCTGTCTGTAACTACCTGCTATACCTGAGACAAAGGTATGCTTTGTATCACAGCTGTTGCCCAGTGTATTCAGATTTATGCTTGCAAGAACTAACTACAACTGACAAGCTCCTCTTACCATGAGCACTTTGGGAGCCAGGACAAGAATTCCTCTATCTCATCTCATTTGCAGCCTTGCCCCAAAGGTTTCTGTTCTTTTCTGCAAGGTCCTTCCGATTGCCCCACAGAAACAAATTCCCAGATGAATTCTAAGGGACCTGATCCTGTATGAAAATGTCAGATTAAAACTACTTTCTCACTTCACCATTCCTGGCAAGGGCTCAGATATGAACCACATGTCTGGTGGAGGAATTTGGCCCACAGACTGTTTTTAATTAAAAGCTTGTCTGCTGATATTAAACGGAGCTTCACTGGCATTAGAATGCTGCAGAAGTAATTAATCCTAAATGGAATTATTTCCCATGTAATTTATAAACTTTACTTCTTCTAACTGGAAGAATTCCAAGTTAAAACAACAACTACTTAAACATTACAAGCTGAAAAATGCCAGATGACAGAAAACAGAGAAAAGTCCTCATATTGCATTTTTGAGGATAATATTGAAGTGGGAAAAGAAAAGCTGTTGAGATACTTTATTAGAAACTAGACTAATTCCAGTTACCCGGTAGGTCTGTTCCTAAAAAGTTATAAATTCAATGTTATTTGTAGGCATATGAGAGAAGAAACAGGCCTGGATACAGTATCTGAAAGGATGCAAAATAGTAGACACTACTTATAAAATTTTATATTCACTTAAATCCAAAGAATGTGAAATCTATTAACTTTTCTTAAGTAGCAGAAATGACTGAAAACCCTTCTTTTGCTGAAAATCCATTACTTGAACTCTAATTTTACTGGCTAGCGAAGCAATTATTCATCTGTCCAAATTGCTATTACTTTACTTTATACCTACTGGTACTTTTGCTGCACAGGCAATAAAAAATAAATCAAAAGGAGAGTCATGCACCCACTTCCCCATGCTCACACTATCTGCTGATGCGAGCTTCAACTACTTATATTTCATCTTATATATTGTGAACTTCAAGGCAATTATTTTACAGCTATTCTAAGTCCAAAACACAAACCATCCTCTTTTAGAATCATATACAAGCAAGCTTTTCCCTAATTATCAATCTTGCCATTTGTAGACTCATGCTTTCAACTACAGGAATAAATGAGGGTATTCCCTGTCCCCAAAATATCAGTACCTAATGAGATGCTTTAAATCAGAATTACCTCATTAGAATGAGATATCTAATCTCTAATAAAACCAACACACTAAAGGAGATGAGAGAGTAAATACTTATATTTACACAAAGATATATTTTACTTGCAAAACATTGAAGTATGTAACAACACATACCTAACTACCGTACGTATATTTTTAAATATCCTTCACTCAGATTAAACTCTGTTAAAGTGTGCATAGACCAAGGCATTAGAAAAATTAAAAAGACTTCTTATTTTATAATTTTTGTAAAAACAATCTTGAAAATTTTATAATATTGTCTAAATTTACAAAGTCCTGTCGCTTTTTCATCAGTACTTATGTGAATGGATTCATCATTGCTACATGCATGTAGTGCATGGTGCAGATCACTTGAAGTGACCTGCAGTTCAATCAATACTGTTGTCCATCGCTTAAAAGTCTGGGATTTATTTCCATTCTTCCACAAGAAAAGTATATAAAAGTTAAAAATAAGGCCAATCATAAAGAGCACATCTTGTCTCCCAGACCTAATAACTGCAGGACATTTTCCATGCAGAGGACCTTTCATCTAGATTTTCTTAATTAACTTGGAGAAACTAAAATCAGATTTTATCAGGATACCTTAATTCTCAATACTTTTAGCCTGTGAAAAGGAAGCATACACAGAATTAGTCTCTTTGTCCTTCTGCCCATATCCACTCTGTGGACAGAACAAAAGACAATCACCCTGGAACACAGTTACTCCTATCATTCTCTTGTGGATGAAAAATTTCTGAGGTGGCACTACTAAAAAAGTAGCCTACGACAGAGTAATTGGATCCTGCACAGATAAAGATTTTTTGTGATCAAAGCAAAAAATAAAATTAAATAGCCACCATCTTCAAACCACTGACCACAGTCTCTATAATAATTTCACTGAAAGTATAAGTGATCAAAAAATTTCTTGCAATATATCTCTATATTAAACTGATAAAGGATAGAAAGGATTGCCTTGCAAGTATTACTCATACCACTCTTCATTAGAACTGTTTTGACCAAAGTTTTTTTTCACTTGAATTGTATCTTTCATCCTGTTCTCTTTCTCGCTCAAAGAAGAGTTTGGAGTTTCAAAATCTCCATCACCAAATCAGCCTGTTGAACTCACTGAAGAAAAAGACAATACTGTCATTTTTCTTGACAATACTGTCATTTTATAAACGCCTGATTTGTACCCTCAGTTCATCAGATTATAAAACGAGTTATGAAGATGAGTAGACCAGACATAGTCTTGCTATGAAAAAACTTTCCAGCATATTTCAAGATTTCAGCACGTCTTGGTCTTGAATATCAAGCTGCCTGCATTTGGCCGCAATTTTGTTTTTTTTTCTCCTAACTCTGTTGAGGCACTCTTAAGTTGCTCTCCTTATATGGGAGAGAAAAAGGATTGTAATAGACACACAAAAGAGCACAAGGTACCTACTTGATTTGATTATTTGTTTTGTCAAAATAACTAGTCAGATATCAAAGAAGCTACAATGTATACCTAAAACATGACTTCATACAAAGAAGAGTGTATAAAGAGGTACCTAAATCAGTAATAATCTTCCTCTCCTCCTGCCTTTCAGAGGAGACACAAAGCGTTAAGCATCACTGAGACTTATTATTGTGTTCTAGCATCCTTTGCCTCTGGCTGGTCTGTACAACGATAATGTCTGAAATAGCCCATGCACTGAAATAGTTACCAGCCACTCATCATGAGCCCCAGGAGGTGCAACCACTCCAGTGAGCAGCACAGTACCCCCTGGTCTCATACACCCTGGTCCCTAGCAGCTGAAGACCTGCACACCATCTTCATCACTGAGGCCGACAGAAACATCCTCCTCTACCTCCTCATCAAGCTGAAGGCTTCCAAAGGAGTACTTATTTCTAGGCATGGGAGAGGAGCTCACCACAACAGGGTTTCCAAACACCAGGGGGTGAGTGAAGGGGTTAATGACTTCTGAGTCGGAATCACTGGATTCCGTCCCACTGCTGGTGGAGCCCTCCACCATCTGGATTGCAGCCATGTGATCCATCATGCCACCGGCACGCAGCGACTGCATGAGCGGGCTCTGCTTTGACTGTGCCCCCGCTGGCATACCATTGGCCATCATTTTGCCTTCTGGAGAGGACATCTTAGCCACCCCACCTCCTTTGCAGTATCTCTCTGATCTATACTCCTGCCCAGGGGTTGAGGATATCTGGCTTAGGATAAATGGATCTGTAACTGACTTATTGCACAGATTTGGGGTTTTCTGTGCACGAGGCCGTTGAGAACCTGGAGAATATCGGCAATAACCATGGCTGTCCTCATCCCCAGTCCTCACCCTGCAGTTGTGCCCATTTTCTGAGACATAACCCTGAGAGCCAGTTCTACTCAGGCTCATGTTAGGGCTTGACTCTTTGCTACTGGGAGGCAATGGACTGGCCAGTGGACTACGGCTCCCTGGGCCTCTAAACATTTCATCAACCAGAGAGCTATGCCTTGGCATCCTGGGGCTTCCCCCAGTGTAGAAGGAAAGATTAGCTGTGTTATCATCAAGGTACTCTTCAGAGAGATACTGGGAAGACTTTAGAGAAGCTGAGGAATCCCTATATCTAGTTCTATTGCGATTTTCATCTCTGTAGTGAATATAGGCACCACTGGTCAAATCACCCTCATAATTGTCATTTGTTTGGGAATATGACCGGGTTATTTGTCCTCTGAGGAGATCATACTCGCTATCTACATCACTGCAGTCAATGAAAGGAATGGAGGTGCTGCTGCCATGAGCAGCCCTGGAAGCTGGACCTGTGCTTGGCTGCTGTGATTGAGGTCTGTTCTGCTGCATCCTATCCTTTACGGGCTCCTCTTCTTCCTCCACTGTTGAAACCACTGCTCCATCCACCTTTCTGCCTTCCTTCGGACTCTTCTTCAAGGAAGGGCTCTTGTGCTGTCCAGTGTCTTCTGTTGCAGCTTTCAACTCCTTTCCTTGCCGGCAGCTCTGCACTGCTGCAGCATCATTGCTGTCTCCATAGGCTCTAGCACTCTGGAACGATAATAGAGGGAAGGCAAAGGGGAGACAAAGGAAAAGACAAAAGGGGAGGGAGGGTGGGAGGGGAGAGGTTTGGGAGGGACGGGAGCCAGAGGGAAAAGGCTACATGTAATTACGCAAAGGAATTTTGCACTGAATCTGCAGCAACATAGGAATCTCTTGAAAACAGAAGAGGTAACCCTCAAATAATTAGAATTTTAAAAAGAGGCTTTTGATCTTGAAGAACAGAAAAAAATACATAAGCTAAACAAGGAAAGAGAAAGCAGACATAATGCAGTGATAATGAAGTAAGGGGTATTTGAGGTGTTTCCATGCTCTAAGGCAGCCATTAACACTCTAAGAACATCAACCTGTTCACACTACTCTGAGAAGTTGCAGGAAATGACAAAGACATAAGCAAAATTCTGCACAGTCTACTTAGATACAGTAAAAAAGTAATGTGTGGGCTTTTGAGCATCACACATTCACTTCCTGGAGCACACCTGCCACTAGTTCTTAGACTGGCTTTTCTGCACACGTCTGCCTAGCAGTCATGCTCCATCTATCTGAGCTTGTCTTAGAAACATTAAAATGCCACAGGCTATTTGAAATGGGCTCCATCTACAATAAAACTCCCTGAAATACCTAAATTTGCAGAAAGGAGAGAGCCCATCAAAAGGAAGTGATGCATGGAAGTGAAGGTTCAGGTAGCATTCCTAAGTACATTGACCTAGTAGCTTGCTCCTGACATTCAAGCTCTACCTAACATAAGGTTATGTGATCAAAGGTTCACCACCACAGACACAGATGAGCACAGAGAAACACGGGCAGCTGGAGAAACCACAACAACCGAGTCAGGAAAATGCAGCTTCCTGATCTGTCTCCTCTGGAAGGCTGTCCCAGGAGAGCCAGCAGCCCATATGTTTGGTGGGTTTGGGATGCCAGCCACTGGAGAGACCAGAGCCAAAGAGCAGAAGAGGGTGAGGCCACTGGCACTGTCTGTGCTCGTGGGAGTGCTGTTCTCTGTGTTTACACCTGTGGCTGACTGTGTGGCTGTGTGTACATGCACTGAATGTGTGTACTCACGTGGGTGCCTACAGTGAATACGTGCTCAGCCTTACTACCAGCTGGACCTGGGAACCTGCAGCTGCTGGAGACTGCTGGGCTTTTGGACTTGTGAACTCCTAACACATAGCAGCTATCAACTTAAGATAAATACATTTGGTATCTACCAGAGATAATGGTTTAGAAATCCAGAGCTGCAATTTTTGTGAGGCATAAACTGTTCTCCTCCCTGGTTAATACTAACCTAACACCTTGAAACGAGCAACCAAGAGCTCCCAGTGGAGAAAAGTAATTACACTAACCCCAGATGCAATAGCCAGCTACAACCTAGGACTCTGGCAGCAACACTACGGGCTGCAATTTTTCACATGGTCATTAGTCCAGCTCAGACAAGCTCATTACTTATATTTGTCTGGTTGTCTGTAAGCAATGCTGTTTCACTCTGCAGAACCCAATGCTTATGACACCCAGGGCTCCTTAGCTTCCAGTTAAATGGCAAGCAAGCAGAAAACTATGCTCCTATAGTTTCAAAACAGCAATCAGTGGAGGGTAATCTAACAAGAAATGCTTAAAAGGATTTCATTTCCAGGGTTTCATCAACATCACTGACTTGTTTTGGCACCTCTGTATGCTGTTCTGAAGGCTGTGCAGTCAGACTCCTGATGGAATGAATCTTGCTGTGTTTCCTGGAGATAAAAGGAAAATCACATAAAGAGCTACTTCAGAGGTTTTTTTCTACAAACATGAATCAAGAGACATGCCTCTTTTAAAAAAAAACCTTTGACTAACAGCTTTCATAAAAGTTTGCTCCAAAACAGATTAACATTCCTCCTTTCTGTAAAATTTAAATGTGCTATGTGTTGCAAACGTACCACTGTAAGAAAAGGGAGAGGCACTGAAGCAAAAATGGTCTATCAGGTAAGCATGAATCATAAGCAATGGACTGTTGTCATGGTCTTTGTGGCATTTTGGCCATTACTTTGAGCTCACCATGAGCATGATGAGTTCAGACAGAACTGGCTCTAGCAACCTGGAAGAGCTTCAGTTTCCCAGGAGATCTCTCCCTTGAGCTGGGCCATACTTTTTCTTACTTCCAGTTTTATTTTGAGCTGAATATGTCTGTTCATATACATTAACCACATCTCAGCAAAGAGGGTGCAAATCAAATTGGGAGAAAGTTACCTGTGATAGTAGGATGCTCACTGCTGAAAAACAGATTGAAGACTACTGATATTAAGTGAACTATAAGTTATGAAACTTCTGCCAAAACATTCAGGACCACGGGGATATTACACATATGATAAACTGTCAAACCAGCAGAGAAGGAAATTTTCCTTGGACTGCTACCAAAATCTCAGAATATAACTGGAAATCATGACTTTTCTTACACTATAACATATTGGGATAATTGATTTATTTCCTCTCACCTTTCAAACTGCACTTTTTTGTGCCCTCCTTCCTTAACATAGTCAAGAACTTGCTTCTGAGTCCGACCACTGTAAGAAAACCAGAGTTAAAGTATTTAATACAATATACCACCTGGTCATCATAAACATGTTTTTTGGCTTGCATAAAAAGCCACAGCAACCAGAAAAGTATTTGTCACTATCAGCAGAAACCCATGTTAAGATCATACAGAAGGGGACCTGGTACACACAGATTTTTACCATTTTACATGTTACTTGCCTCCTTTGTTTTGCTATGGAGCTACATTTTTGATGCCATTTCAGAACTGTCTAAATTCAGTTGTGTGGGCCCTATAGGGTCCTATATTACTGGGAAGTCACTATAATGGAAAGTGAAGCAGGGATTAGGCTTTCCTCTCATGAATTTAAATATATTCTTGAATCCTTTTTAGTCAAATGCCAGCCTTATCTGATACTGGTAAACCCTGGAACCAAGATGAAACCCCCTGACATGCACTTCATGACTTAATTGCTACTATAAAACACACCTTTTCTGCAGAGATTTAGGCTGGAAGTCCCTTTCTCCCCTTCTGCTACAGGGTGTGAGTGAAGCAGTGAGAAAGCTCAGCACTGTCTACTGGACAAAGCTATGAACTCCAAAGCAAACTGAGAGCAGCACAGGAAACCCACACCTCAAGAATGATCAACTGAGAACCAAACTCTTCCAATTCATTAGAGGCTTCAGGGCCTGGAAAAAGTTCTTGAATGTAGTAACACAGATCACGGGGAGTGGAGGATGTAGCCAAAACCAGCTCTACAAAGCCTGAGGTAAGTTGAATGCACCCATGGTTTTCTATCTAGTCAGGCAGAAATGTAACAAGTTATAGCTTGTTTATCCAACACAGGTCTTTCCATCTTAATTAATTTACTTTGCAGGCAGCAAACTACGTGGGAAGAGAGGAAGAATGGCTATATATACTCTACGTTCTTGCACAAGGTGTCTAGAGCACATCATTCATCTCAGCAAAGAGTGTTTATGGCTGTACAGCTCGTATCAGCTTCACAAACAAAATAAACTGTATGAATAAAAGAATTTCCCCCTGGCATACACAATGAAATATCTACAATGATGCTTCTACCTGTGTAAGGAAAAAAAATGCCCAACACCATAACCCAACTATTAAAAGCTTTCCTACAGTTCTAACACCACAGGTAGACTTGATGGTCATCTCCCACAAATCCTTTGCAAGCATAAAGGTCTCGGCATAAAGACAATTTGCTGCTTTTAAATGCACAGAGATGGGTTTTACAACAGGGACATACAACAAAAGTACAAATCTCTACTCTGATACATAGGGAAGACCCCATCCTAGGAGCAGAGGATTCAAAGAGTCCCAAAAAATTGCTAGCTAGTGCTTCTTAGGACACAGGTGTATTTTCTTACGCAAAACCATCTGGACCCTATATACTTTATACCTTACCTCCAGAAAGCTGCTTTGCAACAGCTAGTACAAAATTAATGCAGGGTTTTCCCCTACAGTGTTCTTTGCAGTGTTTTGGCTGAGAAGATGCAATGGAAAATATAAAGGAGCAAACTACAATGTAAAAAAGGTGAGCTGAAAATAACAGGTTTAATCCTAGACCATTATGGATGTGATTTTGAAATGGAGAGGCAACAAAGGTGGAAAGAATGCACGTCTTACCTGAACCTAAATGAAGAACCTCTAGAAAAAAGAACAGGTTTAGGCTTTGGTTTAGGTTCCTCAAAAAGCCTGAAAAAGGCATGATGCTCCACACAGATCTTCCAGAAAGACTTGCAAAAATCTCGACTGGCCATAAGGAATTCCAGGGTGTCCTGGAATGAACTCTGAAAATTGGGATAGCATTTGCAATGTAAGCTAGTAAGCAACACAGATTAGAGAAATGCATTGACAAATCAGGTGCTATGCTAAAAAAAAAAAAAAAAAGCTTCTTCCCAACTTATTGGCTTTCAGGCTTAACAGACCTATCCTTCCAACTTTGAGACATCACTGGTCTGACCGTCAGTATCAAAGCTATTGCTCAAACTTCCTTTCACTGACAAATATGACAGAGATAAAGCAGTGGTTTGAATGTTAATGAGAAGAAGTTGATTACATGCTATACCTTAAGAATTGATCCAGTACCAAAGACTCAACCAGAAGATGACTCTGGGACATTCTATTATGATTGATTCAGCTTACGTGTCCTTTGCTAGGATTGCTCACCAGAGATGCCAGGTTGATGTGCACAGTACCAACAGTGAGCATAAGCAATTAAAATATTCATGAGGTGATAAAAACCGTGTGGAATCTGTGTGTAGAAATTTACCAAATAACCTTTTGTCAACTTCATCAATTCCTAACAAGGACTTACATTCACATCAGGCCGCAGCTTGATAAGAAAACGCTTCCTCTTGAAGCTCAGCTTTCGAACCTTAGCCCAGTTGAAGGCATTGATCTTGGTGTGACCCTACAGAGAACAAAGCCAGCTGGGTTTAATCATTCCAGATCTGAATGGAAAAATCTAAACCAATAAAGAAAGCTTGTCATAAATTAATCATCTGTTCATTTAACTTGAAATGATGGTATTTCTTATAATTCATCCTCTGGTAATGCATAAACATCTGGTGCTGTGACTGAAGGCAGGCACTTATGGTTAAACTCTTGTAATACAGGACTAGGTACAGTGAGTTATTGTGGAAACATCCAAGCCAGTATCACAAGACAGAGTGGACCAGATTTTACTATTTTGTGCCACTATGCAGACTCAAGATTTTCTGTGGACTAAATCACCTTCCCAAGGTGCCTCACTCAATTTCCACCAGTGACAGAGAATGCAGGGAATCCAGACACGTCACCTCACTTTGATGAGGTAGATTTCCTCCCTCTTAGTGTGTCTGCAGGGCAAAACAAATACCCCTTTAAGTACTGCTTAACTGTGGAAAACTACAAGTTTTATACTGGAAGTACAAAATACTGTGTTTTGACCTTTCATACGGAGTACCAGAAGCAGAAGCAATCTAAACAAACTAATTGTGTCCGACGAGCCACAAAATGATTTTCTGGGAAAAAGCAACCAATACCATAAGCAAACAGCAAGAAGGAAATTATCTTTGTAATACTCCAACTCCCTGCCACTACATTAGCCCCTACCCTCCAGAAGTTTCCTTCTTAATCTATGTCAGCAGGTAATGGAGGTGCTATTTTAAAATATTCATTACAGCAGTTTGTTCAATGAAGACTTCAATACAAGCATTCCCAGAGCACAGCACAGAAGTTTCAGAGAACTACTACAGGATTGCTAAATGCAGAAACCCACGCTGATTTGGGCACCATCACCAGACAGCTGTAGGAGTAATGACAGTGTAATGATCTCTGCTAAGTCAACCAGCTGTCTAAGAATCACATAATTAATCTACTTAAAATAATCAGCAGCACTGACACTGATTTCTAAATAAATGGTAGACTTCAAAATAAGTCTGACTGCAGCTTATGCCATTTGTGAGCGAAACTTTATTTTCATTGGGGTCATTCTAATGAGATCATCATATTTCAATTTCTATCAGTTATAACCAAAATAAAAGTAAGAACTTAGCCCTTGACCTATGAAGTGGTTGAAGGAAGCCCTAAGCCTACTGACAGACGCCAATTGCTGGGCAGACTCCAGCAGGTCAGGGCCCAACTTCCTTTTCAGCACTCAGTCTTGGAGCTTGACCCAGTAAGATTTCCAAGCTTTTCAGAAACTTTAAAAACAAAAAAAAACTGTTTTGAAAGTCCCAAACACATTAGGTCAAGAAGAGATGACTTCAGACCTTGACAAATCAAGCCTCGGGCCATCAACCTGCAGCTACACTTTACAGAAGGATCCCAGCTGTATGCTGGGACTCTGAGGTCCATGCTGCTTTCTGTGGACACATACTTTCACCTTGAAGACAGTCTTAATTTATAAGGCTTGGCAATTCATTAATTCAGCTGATGAAAATGCTGTGGGGGAGAAGGGGAAGGGCCCGAACATACAATTGCTTGAGTTATGTGCATTTCTAACAACTCCTGGTGCTGTCATGCTTCAGCCTATGCTTCAGTTTTGGGGTTCTACTACTAGGTCATTTAGTTGATCAGGGATCTTTTTATCTTTCTGCTGCCTCTTTTTGGTGGTTTGTTTGGTTGGGCATTTTTAACTCTGATCTCACAGCATTTGGGTCAGACATTTCTGGACTTGTTTGTTGCTGTTACTTTTCTTTATGAAAGGACTCAAAGTACTTTGTAAGGCTGGAAACACTAGTATTTTAATTACAGTCAGTTAAAATGAATAGACTTTTTTGACAGTTGTAAAAAGGGACATTTTAAAGAAGAGCTTACTGTTTTTAACACAGAGTGAGGTAAAGTGTGAAAGCAGTTGACACCAGCTGATTACCTGCAGCTTCACAATTGTAAAAGCCCAATTTTTTTTTTTAAGGGGAACTGCAGGATGAGAATTTGATAAATTTACTAATGGTGCTTCATGAATACTTACTAGACTGACTGGGGTAGGAAATAGAAGAAAGAAATAGAAAGAAAACACTTTGGATCCTTAAGGGAAAGAGGTAAGATTTGTGGATTCAGCAAGGGTACAATGGCCAAAGCTGGTCAAGAAAATTGTAGTAACTCTGACAAGGTAACACAGCAGAGAGCTTGTATTTACTGCCTTCATCCTTCTGCACGGATTCCAGCTGTCTGTTGTTTTACTTGTCTCTGCTTCTCACCCATGTAATACTCACCATGCCTGCAAGACCTACCTGCTCCTACATGTAGGAGAAGTCAGCACAACCAACCTGCAAACTGTGAGCCATGGCCCAGTTTGCATCTTGAACAGCACACTGTGGATGCAGATGTTGCTCTACACTGCACATTCACATAAGGTAGGAGTCCCTACCTAATGCAGGACCTAAAGCAGCTATAACAAGTTTAAGATCATTCTTAGAAAAAATTTTGGAAGTTCCTGCATTTTCCCAACTGAATACTTGTAGACATGGCTGAGTTCCTGAATTCTTACTGCTGTCAGAAATCTCTCTGCTGTAGAACGTACAAAATCATGTCCCAAGCAGCTCTAACCTGAAACACCAGAATGCCTGTGTTGGCAACAGCCAGGTTGATTTTTGTCCCCTCCCTGTCCTTGGCTGGATGCAAACGTATCCCGTACATCTCCAGCCGACGGGCAATCTCCAAAAGCTGGAAGTCAGACTCTGCTGGTGTCTGTCCCCTTGAGAAAGAAAACAGAGAACACTCACAAGCTTGTCACACTTTTTAATAGAGATCAAGAGGTCGTCCAGAGAACAAAGAGACATTTGATCAAAGAGACTGAAAACTGTCAGAGGTATAGTATCTGTATGGTTTTTCTCTGTCCCCACACTTGTACCAGCTAGAACAACAACTTAGTCTAAACAAATAACAAAGAACACACAGATTTAACAGTCTATTACAAATTTTGATTGCTCCAATTCTGAGACACCTGATACAGCTACATTGTAAACCATTAGCTCTAACAGAATTCACTACCTTCCTTTGTTTTTCTACTGGAAAACATGTCGTATTCCTAAAAAAAAATCATGACTGGAAGTGTGTAATTATGCTATTTATTGTAAAAGGGAATGTAATACCAAAATGAAGTAAAACAGAAGACATGAAAACTTTACCATAAATCTTGGGAAGCTATAGGCACCACATTAATTGTGATGAAATTACACAAAACTTTGATTATTACTGCCACAGAAATCATTACCTCTCACCTATTATTCAACTTAGCTCAAATACTAAACTGTTCACATCTTGAAGTGTTCTTAACAGCTAAAAAACATTTTTCTATGCCTTATTGGTACTTCCGTTCATCATCTTCCTACAGGTCTTTTCTCCAGACATTAGGATATCAATTTGCATCACCATCTTGAATTCTGTTCCCCCAATCCCTAATTCTGCAAATACTCTGTGCTTTTCCTAAAACTATCACTAAACCCCTTCTTCAACCTATCTCAAAATACAGCATGGAAAGTTGAAAGGCAACATTCAGTGTCCTTGAAAACAAAAGACTACTGTCGGAAGTGCCTGACTGATCAGTCGTGATTTGCAATCATACCTGCATGCACAAAATCATCAGTGAAGCATTTTGTATGAAACAGACTGTAAAATAACAGCATGCTTGAATGAATATCGAATCAATTGCGCTTTGAACATCTTGTTATGATGATGGGAAAAAGGCAGGAGTAACCTTCAGAAAGTTCATAGGCTTTAACAGTTTCTGAGAAGCAATCTTTGAGAAACTCAGAGGTCCAAACCTCTTTTGTACTTCAGATCTAGCACATACATACAGTTAGAACTATTCTGCAGAAAAAAAAGGCCAATAACAAAACCAAAAAAGTCTTACATGTGGTTACGGTGAAATTCCATGATTTTGTCTTCTAGTGCTTCTTGATGAGGTATATACTTGTTCTTTGCTAAGTGTTCACGATCTATGGTTTCATCAAAATCCCCAATCTCAGCTGTGGAGAATTTTAAGAGAAGTCTGTTAAAACACTATATTACATCTGAATCATCTGATCAATCCAAAAGACAGCTGGGAAGGGAGCAGAGAAGCAAACATAGTTCCTTGCAACCTGTGTCATGGTTTTATTATTCAGATTCCCACTACATTATTTTGCACACATTACTCTCTTCTCTTCTGTGTTGGTATTCGATATGTGAGCAGAAGCCCAAGGATTTCTCCCGTCTACCACAACCAAGTAAGTTTCTGGATGCCAACTGAAGAGATGAAGCCATCAGTGCTGCCGTGACTTGTGTGGGGGATAAGGGCAGGGGTAGCAGGCAGGGCAGCACTAACTGAGCAGAACTCATCCACCTCTCTCACACTCTCTCATAGTGCTCAGGTGCAGCCAAGCACCAACTTCCTCTCCAGACCCATGTCCCGCACGGTAACCTTTGAGAGACAGTCAGAACGATGGTTCTGCTTGCTTGTTTGAACACAGGCTTGTAACCCACCTCATGGGCTTATGAAACATTTATCTTCCTCTAATTCTGCAGCAGTTTGAGACACATTCTGTCTTCCTCCTCCTCAAAGCTGCTTCCATCTGCTGCAGTTATTCAACACTGCATGTGCAACAGTATGGCACACCCACCTTCCATTTTGCAGCCCATTCAGTGAAATTTCCTTTTCATGGCAGGTGTGGGGGTGAGGGGCAGGCAATTTATCTGTGGGGGCCAAATTATTATCTTGTTGCCTGCTATTCTTGCAATGTCTCTGAAAGTCTTGCTATTAGTTTTTTCACTGAACAGGCATAGCAGCTTCTGCCTGCAAACCTGATGGAGTAATAGCAGCATCGCTGCAACAAAGGCTGCTACCTTGGCAACGTCAGGGAAATAAAAATACAGCACCCTCAAATTAAATGCAGGTTGCAGTCACATTGCACAGTTGACCTCAGATATGACAGCGCCAAGCTCAGGTACCTGCTTCGTCCTCACCTCAGTTCCACCCATGTAAATGAACCCTTAGTCCAGCTCTGTTCAAACTAAGTACGTTCAGAAAAAGGAAAGGCTTCAGATCATGTTTAAAACACTCTATTTCTGACAAACTGGGATCAGATGTACCTTAAATGCAGAGGGGAAGCAACAGCCCTGTGTAGGCACTGAAAATGAGGAACCAAAGCATCTGTGAATGACAGAGGAGTAGCTTTTTTGACCCAAACTGCCTGCAGACACACGATGACATTTTTTACTTTGAAGGTCAGAGGTGGAAAAGAGTTGAAAACTGAGACTGTCTGATTTCCACCCCCTCATTCACCCCATCTGCTCTTAATCATTCCTTAAAATGGTAGAAATACTACAGAACCTTTGAGAATTTTCTTTTTTTAAATTGTCCTGTTTATCCCCATCTCAGAAACAGCTGTCTCCTTCCAATTTTACTCATCCCAGACTCACAAATCTTCAGGGTCTGTTTTTAATCCTAACTCAAATAAAAGGCAAGTTTCTATTCTTTAATGAAGCCATAAACCCACCTAAGTTTGCAACACCTCAAATAACATGAGCCTGGATTCTTCAAAATGCAGTTCAAAACCCCTATGTCTGTGTACACAGATGAGCTTATCACACCTACTGTAGGGCTTTCTTCAGAGTCAACAGTACAGAAGACTCTTTCTTCACCTCTACATGATTTCTAAAATGTTCTCAGCCTTTTTCAACTGCTAATCCATTATCAAAATTGTCTCCCTGGCTTTTAAGTTACTGCTGAATTTGTTCTCTCTGACCTCATACTCAACAAGCTTTTACTTCCCGCCTTACCCTCCTTTGCCACTTAAATGACTTTCTAGTAGCACTCCATTGAGAATGAGAGGAAGTTACATTGCAAATATTGTCAGCCTCACATATAACTATTCCTTAAAATCTTTTCATGTGATTTAACCAAAGACTTGTTTATACTGCTGATGGTTTTTCTCCCACCTTGCAAGTGCATTACACCATGCTGTATACTCTGTCTGCTTTAGCACTTCTGGTATGTCTAATGCTTTGTACTCCAGCTCTTTTCCTCCTACCACAGAATCACAGAATTGCTTCATTTGGAAAAGACCTCTAAGATCACGGAGTCCAATCACTAACCCAGCACTGCCAAGTCCACCAGAAACCATGTCCCTGAGTGCCAGGTTTACACTTATTTTAAATACCTCCAGTGATGGTGACTCCACCACTTCCTGGGGAAACCTGTTCCAATGCTTGAATTTCTTCTTTCCATTGAGTAATTTTTTCTGGTATCCAATCTAAACCTTCCCTGGCACAACTTGAGGCCATTTCCTACTGTCTTATCACTTGATACCTGGGACCCCAGCGCAGCTACACCCTCCTGTCAGGCAACGTAGAGAGCAATAAGGTCCCTCCAATCCTCCTTTTTTCCTGGCTAAACAACCTCAGCTCCCCTACTGCTTCTAATAAGACTTGTGCTCCACAACCTTCCCCATCTTCCTTGACCATCTCTGGACACACTCCAGCACCTCAGTATCTTTCTGAGGGACACAAAACTGGACACAGGATTTGAGGTGGGGCCTCACCAGTGCTGAGTACAAGGGGACACACAATCAGTGCCAAGTCCTGGTCACACTATTCTTGATACAGGCCAGGATGCCACTGGCCTTCCTGGCCACCTGGGCACACTCTGGCTCATGGTCAGTCCATCTTCATACTTCACACACTCAATGTAGTGCATCGTTTGCAGTACCCAAGCATCCTCTCACTTCTAACACTTTTTACAATGCTTTTAAAGTATTTTTAAATTGAATGTTTCAAATATAAATTTCATTCTGTAATACACATGCTAATTTAGCAGAAACCTATTTGGCTGTCATATTATGATTTTATGATAAGCAACAGTCTATAACATTGACATAAGCTTGCATACATAATATATGGGCCTACTGGAGTCAGATATTTCCCATGGAAACTGCTCATTGGCACAGCATTAGTAAGACATACAATAACTAAGCTGCATTCTCAGTCTTTCCCCTTTGATACCATTACTCTTATCATCTGCTTACTTTGATTTTTATTGCAGACAAATACATAATATTTCTCTTGCTACTGAAAAATAAGCTAGGGGCAAAATAAATAGACATCCATGCAGGTAAGATACAGCTATAGACTCTTAGCAGAGAAAATTTTCACAGAAAAACTTTCATGAGATACAAGATGGACACAGAAACAAGACAACTGCAAACTTCTAGCAGAGGTTTCTAGCAAACACTGCTATGCCAAAAAAGGGAGGGGGGAAAAATCATGAACAGCAAAAAAAGAGGCCAGATTACAGTCAGGAGATGTGGAGGTGAAGCACTGCAGGTGTACCATGAGGCACAACATCCCTCTGCCCAAAATGGCAGTTTAGGTTCTGTGAACATTATTTCAGTTCTGCACGATGAATCTCTTCTCTCTCTTCTGACACAATGAAAAGATTACGTTTTTCAGTACAACAGTAGCTTATCTTGCTCTTAGCTTACCACTTAAGGAGAATATTACTTGATCCCTAAAATCCCAATTCAGAATCACTCTGCACCTCAGGGTCAGAAGTGAAAGGGACAGAAGTTTCAAATGCACCATGATCACTTCAAGCAAACGGCGGAAAATTATTTAATCCAACAATATAACGCATCTCAGTAGCACAAAAGCAATGGTGATAATCTGCCACTCTGCACACCTTGGAGATGAGTGCTTCTCACCAGCCTGCAAAGGTGTTTAATGGAGGAATTTTGAAAAATCCATGGAATTAAATTTGAGTTTGATTGTGGAGCAGAGGGACACAGACACCTTGTAAAGGTGAAAGGACATCCTATATTTTATCCTCTTATGCTGTTGCTTTAGGAAAACAAGCAAGCAGTTGCACTCTGAGCAGTTTGGACACCAGAGCTGTAGACAGCTCAGTGAAGAACTTGAGTAATTAAAAAGATCCAAGTAAGACATGAAATAGGATCTAAGCAGAGGTAATAAGGAAAACACTACATAGAAAGTGTAAGTGCTCAAGAGAATACGATCAGAAAGCAATACCTCAAATGAAGAGAGACACATGCATTAGGGTGTCCACTCCTCAGCATCTTTCTTTGGGGCACAAACATTTAGTAGGAAAACTCAGCCTCCTAGAATGCAGTTTAGCAAATGAGACTCAATTTCCCCAAATGATCAAGATTTTCTTTTTACTGCCTGAGATGAAAGAAAGTTAGAACTAGCTTAACCAAGAAAAGAAATGCAGCTGGATTGCTGGACACTGTAATGGGAAAAACTAAGAGACAAAAATCTCACTAGTCAAGGATTTTATTTTTTTAAGTCTGTGCTGCCAAAACACTCAATTTTAAGGTGGTATGAGGACTACAGAATTCCACAGCTTCTTACTGCTACTCAGTCACACTGGTGAATGATGACCATAGCAAATAAAACCATAAAATACCTGCAATTCCAACAGCAGTTGATGCGACACTGCCCTAACACTCTAACAGACTATGATAAAGAATCTTGAGTTCAGCTGTTCACCTCCAAAGAGTTTCTAACTGTCTTTGAACTGTCTTTGTTGACTGTAATTTCCACACAACAGCATTACAGTGGAAGTACACAATACTGGATTGTACAAGGATCATTCAAAACAATGTCTATTACAACCTTTATATTTGCTGCTACGTGGTTTTTCTTAATGTTATTCTCAAGATGAGTATCCCTAAAGTTGAAAGGGAAGTGATGTGGAAGCTAAAAGAAGCTTTGATGTCATGAACAAAATTAATGTATGATTCTGCTGGACAGTGTTATTGTGCATACTTTGCAAGTAAAAAGAAAAAAAGGGCTTAAAATCTATTGTTTTCTTTTCTTCCCTATTAGTTTCCTCCTAGGACTGTGATTTAGTCTGGCATTCTAAGCATGTTTATTTACTACATTCTCTAGACAGCATACAGATCTCCAGGAATTTGAATACCCTGCTGACATGATGCAAAGTATATTAAAATGGGATTTCAGCAGAATTCAACATGTTTGCCACTGCTTGCAAAGTCTAATTCTAAATGATCTTTGGCAGCCTATCAACTGCTTTGAAAATTCAAATCCAGTGACCAGAAACTCTTCTTTATCTGAAATATTAAATTATCTGTATTTGAATGCCACTATACAGAAGTACAATAAATTATCCATATGGCTTAAACCTGTCCCTACAGCAGCTACTAACAGGTAACCCTGCAAAGCATGTCCAGCCAATCATCCTGTTTATATCTGTCTGGAAAGAAGAAAAAAGGGAACTTACACTGTACTATATGTGAGATTAGGAGGGCAGTGCTGGTATCATTACATGTTAGTCTTCCCTGTGCCAGGTCCTGCTTCACTTGCAATGCAAATAGGTACCTGCAAAACAAAGTGAACAAAGAGTTACACAAAGCAGGAGGGAGAGAGGGGAAAGTATACCAGCTCTGGCTTTGACTGCACGTTCCCTTCACTTTTTGGAATCTACAGAAGTTATCTGAATTACCAAAGTTTAGAGGCTAAATAAACCCCAACAGATACTGTACTGCTGCCATTAGAGCTGTACATGGTGGCTGCTCTGAAGAACCAAGATATCTCTCCTCTTCTCTCTTCCTCCTTCCCTTGGAACCAGAGCAACAAGATATGACAGTGCAAGGAAATGTGACAGCTATTAAGTACTCAGCCAGAGATAATGCAGCTGCTTGTAACCATGAAGAAATGACAGATAAACCAGTGATTTAGAGTTATCAGTTGGTTCTTGTAGAATACAAAGTGAACTCTAAACTTCCATCTTGGCAGTCACTTGGGAATGAGGCACTAAATCTTGATCAAACAACTCTAGCTAGCTAGCTCTGATACCTTTGTGGCCCTAATATCTGCACTGTCCACGTACCAGCCCTTTCCAACATCGCCTCCAAACCATTTCAGCCATGCTGGGCAATTCTACACCGCCAGTTTAAATGCTGAGACAACAAAGTCCAAGACATTATTGCAACATTTAAATTTCTTTTAGCTTCAACAGAAATTGAAATGGCTTAGTNAAAAAAAAGCTAGCAATGGGCATTTCTCCTACAGCTGGTATGAAACCTGAAGTGCTGAGACACACCTTAACAAGCCTTCCAAAGGCTGCATCTCCTCTGGAGAACTCATTCTAGGACCTCAATAATTTTAATAAGATCAGATTTTAACAGGTTTAGAGAAAAGCTCCCATTTGAACAGTGAGTTTCTGAATGAGAAGATGTAGGTACACTAAATGAAAAGGGCAAGCTGATTTGAGGAGCATGGAAAAGTACTGAGTATGTATAAACTGAAATAATACAGCAGATCTACATAATGTCCTTTTGAAACCTGCAGACATCTGTCTACTCATACAAAATTCACCCTGGTAGAGGAACATAGCACAAAAATCTTATAGTCTCTTCTTCTTCAAGTGATGAAGCAGTTCCCCATGGATATGCTTTCACATCCTACATCCTGCTGTGTATATATAGTCAACTCCCTTAGCATATATATTTAAAATCTAACCATAAAAAGTCATTAGGATTAACAAACACATCTCTGGGTACAGAAAGAGATCCCCAAAAATTGATTTACAGTTCACATACTAAGAAACTGATATGCAGAGTATCTATTCAGAAACAGAAATGTTTCATTAATAACATCACATTGTGAGCTTTCATTCATGCCTTTATTCTTTTTACTCTTTCTTTTATTCTTCAGTCTTTACCAAGTAAATACCCCTTCTTCCTATCCCCCATTTCTACTTTTCTCTTTCCAGGCCATCAAGCAATATCAGTATGTTTGTGGTTTTTCTTATTCCAATGCTCTATTACCAAAACAAAACATGACAAAGATTAACAGTGAACATCACAGAAGTGGACTTGTTCTTTATAATACAAGTCATAAGGACACCAAAGCTCTCTGCAAAAGAGGACTTTGTCTTGTGAGAAGATTGAAAATAAAAACTAATAGTGAAAATTCTGAATCTGAACAGAAACATGTAATTAAAAAGCAGTAATACTGTAGACCAGAAAAAGAGTGAAAAGTTGCAGTGAAGAAATACTGCAACAAAACAACACTTCTGGCCATAAAGGAAGGACCTGCTATGAGAAAGAACCTTAATAGGTCGCTTATATGCACATTTACTCACAGAAAAATAGGACTCACATGGCCAATACAGTGTGAAATTCAAAGCTTAAATGAAGTTTTTGAAATGCACTGAAAAGCATTTAAATATTAGTATTTAAGGTGCTCTGTCTGCATATGTGAGTGTCTTTCTCCGCATTCTTACTTTTCATTTTATTCCTTCTCCTTTGCATTCCTCCATCTCCGAAGTCACACTTCCACCTGTGCAAACCTTTGGCACTTGTGTTGGCTACTCAGACAGGGTCCAATTCTGCTGGAAATTGGCAATTCACAGAAACCAGCTCTCTCCCAAATGAGGGTGCAGAGTCACACATGTCCCTTGGCAGAGGGGTACCCCAGGGTGCCAATACATGACTTGATCATGCCAAACAGAGAACTCAGTTGCCAAACTGACCCCTCTTGGGGTTAGTAAAGATCTCCCAGGACTCCATATCCGAGGAGGAAAAGGACCCCTGGACTCTGCAGAACATCTCAGCACAGACTGCAGCTGAATCTTAGGGCCCATTTTTTCAGGTGCATTCAAGGTTGGGACAAATAAGCTAAAAGTAAGAGGCAGCCATTAATCTTCACCCAGTCATCTCAAATTCAGTGCTCTCTCCCCTCTGTCCATCAGAGATCTAACAAGAAGTAGTCACGCAGCTACTAACCTTGTCAGTTCCTCCTGCAGCTGAGCATGGTCAGGTGGGAAGAATTTTACCACAAATTTTACAACAACGTGCTTCGGTCCTAGGGAAAATGTCAAAGGAAGTTAACAAACATCAATAACACGCTGGCCAAATATGCACAGTGATGTAAAGCAATGATTCATGTAACCTGCAGTGCATACAGACATGCTAACCTCTTGTCCTTTTGTTAGTATGCAGGATATTTGGAGACTGCCCAATAAAATTAACACAAAATAAAAAAGAACAGTAACTTGGTCAAGGGCTACTCTGCCAAAAGCAAGTATGATTTTAGTAATTATGTCAGTTGATCCAATAAAATGTATGTGTATCTACTTTCCTTGCTTCAGAGCAGGAGGGAGCTAAAATACACTCTACTTTTCAAGTCCACTAGAAATTTTCTATTTGTTTTAAGAGCAGAATATTCATTCCAACTCTTACAAGTATGACCAGTGACAAAAGGACCAGCGCATCCCTGTCCTGTGAGAACAAGAGGTGCCAGAGCATACACTCAGACTAATATGACCAGAAAAGCACCTAGAAAAACTGAATCTCAATGGCAAAGCTCAATAAATTAAGAACTTGGCTGATATTTGACAGAGAAACAAAATAACCAGAACCTTTCCTGTTCACTTCTACTCTTTCCAGAGCTGGTGGCTACTTACAATTTCCTGTTCTTTCCCACCACCCATTATAATTTCTCATATCCCAATTGTTTCCTCCTCTTGGTCTCCAACAGTCCCTGGCTCTGCAGCAATGTCCCACACAATTGTAATACATCTGCCAGCTCCTTTCCAGTAATAAACTCTTCTTGTTCTTTTTCTTCCATTCTGATTCCTGCTACTACCAGTCAGCAATGCGTATTCCTTTAGTCCTTCTTTTACTGCCCTCTTTTTCTCTCCAAAGTTGTTGCCTCCATTGCCACCAGTGCCTCTTCTAGTGACTGACTGAACCCCAGCCTCCCACGGGGTGGGGTCAGCCTGTTCATATGCTCATGGGACAAAACTTCACAGGTGCATCTTTTAAGGACAGGCTGGGAGCAAAAAAATAATTCCAACAAAATTTAGTGCAGAAGGTTGAGAATATAAAGATTGCAACTGACAGAGTCCTAATTTATTCAAGTAGTCTCAGACAGAGGAAAGAAATGTCAACAAGGAAGTACTTACTTCTAATCTGTTTCATAACAGGCTTCAAAAGATCGAGCCACACCTGAAAACAAAAGAAGGTGGGGTTATCATCTCTAAACAAACTACCAGAGGAGCATTTTTAATTGCAATACCTAGTTTATCCATGACTTATTTATTTTTTCCAGTGTGGTCATGACGTTTTCCTTAATTACACATGGTGGGTTTTCTCCCCAGAATTCTGGGAGACGCTCAGGAAACAGCACTGTTAAAGGGAACACCTTTCAAAGCAGCAGAGATTCAGAGAGCTGGGAAACAGTGAGGAAATCTCCTCCTCACCTGTCTCAGACACCAGCAATCAGAGCACATGTGGTCAGGAACCAGTAATTTTGTGGAGAGAACAGCAGAAATGAGGAGTTTAGGAAAAGACAGTCCTAAATTGTCATTGAGGTCCAAACCCTGATTAATCTTGAGAAAGAGAAGTGAATGGGGCTTTTGCTTGCCTTTGAGGCTGGGAATGCTGGACAAATGGAGAAATGAGATGGCAGCAGCCTCCTGATATGGGGGACCCAACAGGAATCCCAGTGTGAGGTCTGGGCATAAATGTGGAGCTCTGTTGTTGGGCTACATGGAGATAAAGCACCATGTGCAGAAGGAATGTCCTCTCAGACCACGGGTGTAAGGCAGACAACAGCACAAAGTGGCAGTTCACTCGACAACCCATTTTCCAGGACAGTGTGTGGGTCTTTCCTTCAGCTTTCAGCAAAGCAGTGGGGGGAAATACAGTTTTGAGAGCCTATCCCTCCATCCTGCACTCTCAAGTCAGACAGGCTGGGGCAAAACGTTACAGAAAGACAAGGGACAATCATGCAGAAGGTAAAAGCCAGATGATTCACAGGGCCTGGAGACAGGTCATAGTCCTCAGCTGGTAACTACCCATGCCCATGATTAATATTTTGTTATCTCACTTAATTGCACAGGGCCTCCCTTGAAGACATCTGGAACCACCACAGAGGTTAAAGCCATTAAAAACCAAATTAACTGAGTCCTCCTCCAGAAAAAGAGTATGTATTAAAATTATTATTTCTTCAACCTTTAATAATTTTAGATTATACAGAGACTGAAACATACTCAAAATATCCATTTCCTAAAATCACCTGAGAAGCCAGACAGGAGCAGGCCTGTATCACTGCTGTAACTGTCCCAATGCCATGTGTCATTTTTATCATTACTATTATGAGTGATTCCAATTAGCACCTCACAGCCTTGCCCTTTCTCATGCACCAATGTTACTCAATTGAATTCTTCTTACATTTCTCAGTCTAAAAAAGTCTTTTTCCTTTTTCCAGAGGTTAAAAGAAACTTGGTTATCCAAGAACAGCAATACAGTTTTTATCACGTTAAACTGGTCCTGACACACTTTGACTACTTGAATAACTTAAAACTATTGTTTCTGGAAGTATGTAGGTATATAATCTGCAACAAAGGTCAGGAACTTTGCCAAGCTTAATGAGAGAGAAAAAAGACATCTTGAACATGAAATAGCCAATTTACAAGATTATGAGAATAATGTATTCATGCAAAAAAAAAAAAAAAAAAAAAAATTTCTCTTCTCCCCAGAGGTGGTTTGTGGTACAGCATGAGCACACAAGTGCACCATTCCTTCCTCTACTTTCCCAGCCATCCTACAAGCAACTTACAAAATCCTTGAACAGACTGCTGGGTAGTACAAATCCATGTACTGCATGGAGGTAGTGAGAAGGGTGGGGCAAAACACTATCACCAAACCCAAGCCATGGAAACTTCTGCATCATGCAGCTCCCACACTGTATCTAAACACCATCAGTCTGAGACTGGTTTATAAACTGGAAAGGAAAACTAATGTGAGGTCTTAATTAAGATTAATGCTTTTCATTTTCTCCAGAACTACAAGGCTAGATTATTTATTTGTTAAACAAAGGCTGGCATTCCTCGATGGTGACCAGATTTCAACAGCTGGAGAACTGGGGCAGACATCAAGTGTGATGAAACTCTGTGAAACTCCAGGCTTGGCGACAATGCCTCGTTTTTGTCCTTGTCCCAGCAGGAAGTGGAGCACTCAGACCCTCCACAATCATCTCCCATGCAGATCTTGTTTGCTCCAAGCATGGCAGGCTTGAATGTATACAGCTGCCAGGAAACCTGACATACAACTGTCAGTATGTCAAATATAAGGTCTGGAGCCTCACATGTTGAAATAAACACAGCCAAATTGTGAATATATGACTTCACGTACGTATGATTACATCCAAACAAATATGCTCTAAATATTTATTTTTCCTTTTACATTGCATTCTACACTGCAAAAGCAGCTCATTCTCTTCAGATTATATGAATATAAAATATGCATGTGTGTTTTATTTCTCAGGCATACCATTAACTGCAAGGTTTTTAACTTGCACAATGCTTGAGTTCTACATTATAGCCTTTATGAAGCTCAGAAAAATTTAAAACCCATGGGAACATTCACCTCAATTGCATCATATAAACTGGTTACAATAATTTAAGTGTAAATAATACTCTCAGAGTGCTGCTCCACATTGAAACAACAATTCATAATCAAATCTTCTGCTTCAGTTTCTGTGAGTTGCTTTCAGGTGGTTGAAGGCATTAATTCCACTGAACTTCACCATTCTTGGGGCACAGATGACTAGATATGGGCAAGGTTTGTGGAGCTCCCCATTTTCCAGAAGCAGAGACTGGAACAATCAGCAAAAACATGGACTGGTGCTCTCAGATACTTGGCTAGTACTCCTTTTTGCAAGAGTAGGGACCAGCTAAGTTAACATGCTCAGTGCACAGAGGCATTTTCCTTCAGGTCAAACTGGCACTGGGCTTAGGGGCTTTTCAGCACCTTCCTCTTCAGCAGAGCCCTGCATCCCCCACTGTGATTGTCTGGACAAATTTCCAGCCAGTCAATTCCTGCCACAGCGAGGGCCTCAGGCAGTGGCAGCACCTCAATCTCTCCTGTGTTCTGCCTCAAGCAAATAAACCACTTTGTTTTCACAAGACTGAAAACTGTTAGTTTACTTCAGGTCTCTGAGCAAAGCGCAGACAGTCATCTATTTAAAACTTAATGACCTGTAAAGTAGAGAAGGTTGATCAAATGACCTTCTCTATTTTCTAGAAAACTAAAAAGCAACTTTATATACAAAAGATGTTAGGATTTGTTTCAGTTTTACATACATACATCAGTAATGACAGAATGTCATTATTAACATGGCTACCTGGACCCTCTGCTGCAGTGGTACTGTGCAGTTGCACTGTTCAGAAAAGTTACATTAAGCTCTCAAGTTACCTCGAGCATTAGCCAAGGGTATCTTGCAGAACACCAACCCTCCCAGTGAACTGTGTTTTATGCAATTCCAGGAGCACCCTGTGAAGTAGATCCCTTCTAAAGATTAACATCCATTTAAAAAAATTTCCTATTTAATTATAGTTCGCCTAGAACACAATGACCACTAGCATTCAGTTTTAATGTCTATTGTCTATGTCTGTGCCTGTACTAAGGCATGATAGACAAGACATTCCTACTGTTCATTTCATTAAGATACATCGTTCCTTATGCATATTTTAGCTGGATAGAAAGAACAGAGATTTTTTTAAACAGTTGTCCAAAGTCATCTCCTTTAGGTCATCCAGGCTATTGGTGCAAAATTCACCTAACAGGCATGAAACCCAATGTACATCAGAATGTACTGGCAATGCAACCCAGATACCTAGCACACATGCCAGTAGGTTACATGGTAAGTCTAAAATAAAACAAACTTCAAAAAGAAAGTCACTAAGAAGAAAGAAGTTGTTAGCCTGTGGCTATCTCTGCTACATGATACTGGTAGGGCAGTGCCTGAATGCTGCTAGCAGCTGATCTCAGATACCTGAGTGTCAGGACCAGGACACCTGCCTGTGCCATACAGCTCCTCAGAAAGGACTTCCATCAATTTTTGGGGGTTCTTGGATTTGCTTTCCTTTTTATTAACCTTGTTATATTTTATCTATCCCTTTACTTGCCCCATAATGATTTTCATGAACTCTGTCACAACCATTGCAACTTTTCTATCAGCAGAGAAAATTTATTTCTGCACTCCAAATCATGCAGGACTATAAAATCAAGAGTTGAGGCTCTGCCTTTGGCTTCTGTACAGAGACTTAGAAAAACAAAACACTTTCCTGACTTGTGTCTGAATTAGCCATTACTTTCAACACAGATGAAATCTGACAGGAACAATCAGGTTTTAAAAACATTTCTTCAACTCCAATAGGCAAGAACATTTATTTTTTTTTAAAGTCCTTTCCCATTTGAAGACTGAGGATTAAATACATCTTACAAGTAAGGAGCAGAAGGAGAGAATACAGTGTGCATACAGATGAAAACCAGCCGAACATTAATCCTTTTACATACCATCATCTTTTTATGATCTGGAAATTCAAGGCCAAAATAGTCGCCTTCAACAAGGTTCAGGTGGTTGCAAACAGCATCATGCAAAACTTTCCCTGGAGCTCTTTGCTGTAAGAAGAAAACAAAGCCTAGGGTTACAAAGACGCTTTCAATTAGTGGCAGAAAAATTATTATGCTAAGAAATCATTCAGCAAACAACACTGTCAAAACTGTTTACAAAATCAGTGGCTATTACAACCACACCCACAGGGCAGTTGACAATAATTGCACTGGTTTTAAAGCTAAAGAATATATCCATCCATCCATGGATGACAGCTCTGAATCCATCTTTAGCACGTTCTTAATTTTTTGAGGGAAAAGTACCATGAAATACACGAAGTAGAAGAGGGGGACTTGGGATATAATTTTCTTATGTCTACCAAGGCTAATTTATGCTGTGATTTTTTATTTGATCCGATGGCCCTTCAAGCCATGTCAGGCAGTGCACATCTGTGTACAACGCAGTGACACCAGTGGGATGTTCACCCACAGACCTGGCATACAAAGCACCAAGGACCGAGGGTTTGCTGGGTGCTGCCTGATACACAACAGGCTCAAGCCCTGGGTTCTCACTTCATATGGGCTTATCCTAAGCTTCCTGCTGGGAGGCTGCTCCAGGCCTGCCTGTGCTACCCTGGCAGAGCGGGCAAGTAATTTGGAGGAGTCAAGCACACTGAAAGCCTTCCCCCCGTAAAGACCAGATGTTCTAGCCCAATGTTAGCTCCCAGAGCCATGGCTCTGCTGATTGTAAGGATTCTTTTCATCAGCCCACCCATTAAATCCACACCTGCAGAAAATACTATAAATTACAGTTCACCAGCAAGCCTTCTGCAAAAAACAGTCTCTGTATAAAAAGGCCAATCACTGAAATCAAATATTTTTGTTCCTGGGACAAATGCACCTATTTTAACTCAAGAGGCCCTGAAACACAGGGAGAACAAATAATAACCCACTAAATTGCACAAACCCCACTGTTACAAGAGACCAGTCACATCCTGGAGAGCTGGCCTTGCATTCAACTTACAGACTGGCCCCTTCCCTTTCGGCCCAGTAAATAACAGAGTAAAATGAAACAGCAGCTACCAAGTGAAGAAAAGACAACCATTACAGGTGGGCAGACCAGGCCCAAACATGTTCCTGAGCCCACATCCTGGCATCTCCAGGCAGTGCCCATACCAACAGCCTACTTGAGAGTGGGCAGCTGCTCAATCCCACCTGCTCTCAAACATATCATAATGCAGTCTGGTCTCTGTTTCACTGGGATACCAAAAAATAAACAGATAGGCTTTTTCCACCTAGGGTACACCTGGTTTTCAGCCATAACTTGAAGTACAAAGCATCTTTCCAAAGGTAGTTTATCTAACATTCTCTAATATGAACTGTGAAAAGTAAATACCCAGTAGTGAGGCTTACACCAGAGAAATTAAAGTGATGACATTTTTCCAGGGAAAGCAAAGGATGTATGTGCCACCACAGCAGCACTGTCACCCTGGTCATGCAGGACACAATGACTGAACCCTTCAACACTGGCTGGTTTTGAAAGTCAGAAGGGAAGAGCCAAGCTCAATTCTCCAAGAACTTGCTGAACAGGTTTTTACCCAACATAGTCCCAGTGCCTGTGACAGACCTATGCCAGCAGGAAGCAACGTTCACTCAAGTTGTTAACTGTTTGTTAATATTTGTTGTAGCAAATATTAGCCTCATGTATACTGTCAAAAAACACATCAAGAACAAGTGGAGATAAAAGTACTAATTTTTTTAAGCATTCACCACAACCTTGCAGTAACTAAAGTAATTCATACTAAAATGCCAAAAGGATGCAAAGAAGGAAGGGGAAAAAGACATCTTTTTTTCGAGATAGAACACTTTTGATCTGATGCAATGGCATCCAAAGTAAGTCTCAAGTGCAAGTATATTTGAATACACTCACTTCATGTTCTCCAGCTCCATTAAACCAAAAGCATCCCCAGTGTTCACTGCCCAGCCTGCACTGACCCTTGCACCTTGGCAGTTCTAACAGAAAGCTTCCCACACTTTCCACTCCATCTATTGCCGTAGGTAGGCACAAACAATCATGCACTGTCTCAATGAAAGAGCTTCCTGCTAAGTGCATTTCATTGGAGGCAGCAGAAGGATATTAAACACATTAGACTGAGTCTAATAATGGTATTACTCTACTGCTCTGAAAACACACCTACAAATTATTTAGAAGGAAATATTCCTGCTTCTCGACTAGTCTCAGGTCTTCACAATTTGGCTGGGGCTGCTAGAGAGAGGAAGAATAATCAGTTACCCTCACAGCAAGAGGCTTTCCTACTTGAGCACAACCAGAAAAATGGTAATACGCCTGTGAGTGTGTATGTATGTCCACCTGAAATATTTGATGGACTTCTGTCTGACAAAGACCAAACTACATCCTTCCTCACAGGAAAAAATAGTTTCTCTCTCTGAGTTGAGATTTTTGAACAACAGGAAAGAAGGCAGAGAGCTCACCTGCATTACCACACGGCTCAAGGCTAACTGAGGAGAGCATGGCTGTCTGATCTCAGACCTTGAGTAAAAGCACCTGATTAAAACCTGCTGAGTGTTTTCATAAAGGGTTTTTTTTTTTTTTATAAGCATTTAAACGATGGAACAGCAGTCTTGTGGTATTTATGTCACTTGGCATTTTCTCTGGGGTATGCCTCAATAAAATGAAATGCTTCTTACTCTAGTATTTGTAAATATTTTTATTCTAAACTTATCTTAGCTTTGATCAGTCTACCTCAAAATAAAATCTGACAGTTCTCTCAAAGGAAATGCTGTGCGTATGAAATCTGCTGAGATTTAGAGCCTGATAAAACTCCGGTCTTGTAGGACCAGAAGAAGTACAACATCCACAAAAGCAGGAACTCACAAGGTTTCAGAGAGATGTTGATTCAGTGCAGTTCCATGACATCCCTACTAAAAAATTTAAACACAATAAATTAAAAGCTCAGTCTACCGGGTATGGAAGCAAAGCAGGAGTCATTCAGGGCACAGTAAACACGGGCTGACAGAGGGAGCATTCAGGAATGAGTGTGCCACGCTGATGACATCATCTGCAGTCAACAGTTGTGCCTGACTTTAACATGGTCACAAGGCCCATGAAAAAATACAAGTTTTCCACAGAACTTGGAAGGCATTTTCCAACCATGAAGCACAGCCCTGCTGCCATGCCTCAGACAGCAAGTAGGCAAGCTTCACTGGCTGCTATTCCACAGCCCTGTGGCAGCCTCTGCATAAGCCAGAGCTTGGCTGCTTGCCCTGCTCCATGCCAGCACCAGTCTGCTCCATGGGGGACACTGACATGGAAGCAGGGAAGCGATGAAGGCTGGTGGCAAGACCACACCTCTGCTGCCACAGACAGCACCGCCCTGCGAGGCAGCAAGGGGAAGGAAACAGGAGGGCATGGTGTACTGGTGGAATACAATGGGGGGGAGGTCACATGCAGCCCCCAGGAGATGGCAAGTGCTGCAGCAGGTGGCAGTCCCCTGTTCCTGTTGACAGTGAGATTCCATACAGTCAATGAAAAAATATTGCAGCTCCAGAGAGAAATTCTTCCCACCCCAAACCAGCCACCCAAGCACACTAGCAGGGAACTCTTCCTGAAAAATACAGGTCTGTCTTTTACCCTGCAACAAGGAGCCCTGTTTTTGTATTTTAACGATTTTAGACGAGGTGAGTCCCAGTCAGACTGATATACCAGAGAATTACTATTTTTCTTTTGATGTGGTATTTACTTACACCAAAATAATATTATAAATTTATTACAATGAAAAGAAGCTCTCTGACTTCCGGCTACACATCCTTATTGCTTAATGCATTTTGAACTGGTCTTTCATTTAGCTCTGTGAAATCACATTTTAAAAGTCACTTTACATTTTCAGGGAATGTCAAGTTCTAAATTATGAATAATGTACATCACTACATTTAGCTGCAAGCTATGAAGGTACCCAGTCAAACCAGCCTACTTTAAGCATTATACATTCAACATTTTGCTGTCTGCTCATTATCTCAGTCCTACTCAATTCAGCCTCACTCTACTCCCACCAAACTGCAAAACAGTTTGTTGCTTATGATCTTCCAACGGTGAATATTTAATTAGGTTCAACAATTCTTTCATGTTTTAGCAAATGCCAGTCACCTTAGAAAACATCCCTCTAAACGATTGTTTAGGTCATTCTTTGATATATACTGCAATACATTAAAAAATAAAAAAAAAAAGGACTTGGCTATGTCTGAAAGATAACCAGAGCTGTAAAAGAAGTAGGTTTGGACACATCACACCACCTTCCACAGTAAATTCAGCAATTATTTCACTAATTATCTACCAAAAATAGGGATATATGTTTATGGTCGAACAGTGGTTTTAACATTTCTTATCTGTTCAGCCAAATAATCTCTGATTCCAGTTTGAACAAGATCTTTCATTAAAAGGCTTTTGTTAATTTGCTTTTACATTACTGAGCAGTAATACCAGCTTAAAAATACCAAATAAAATAAACACTTTCTTCTGAACATCTGAAAAATATAAGTCTCATTTTTGGATGAAGTAAGAAATAGTTTCATGTGGAAACACAGACTACTCTGTTTTCCTTCTCTTCTTCAAAACAGCCGCAAATGGGTCAGAAAGAAGTTTGGGTTGTTTTGGGTTTTAATTACACTTGCTTGTACAGTAGTAGCAGCTCATAGGAGAGAAAATAATTCCTTTATGTTTATGTAAAAGAAAGAGGCACATTCATTATTCACAACTGCCACCATATAAAGGCAGGCCTTTCTTCCACTAATGCCCTGTTCCCATCACATTCTGGGTGTTCAAGTGCTCTAAAGTGAAATGTGACAATTTGATCATGCTAAATATTTTACAAGTACCTAAATACTATATGGCACAAAGGTTAAACACAAGGTTTAAAACTGTATTTGCTTTTTCATGATTAATCACCAAAAAAATCCCTTGTGCTGATCAGCCTTTTATCAGATCAGCCAAATCAGATTGCCAAATTATTTTCATACTCCAATTTAACAACTGCATTGAAATGATTGTGAAAACTTCATTCAGTAATTTCATTACTATTTCTGAAGTTATATGCAGTTGTAATCACTACTAAAAATAACAACCCCACATTCTTAACAGCACAACTTCCTCAGTTATTCAAAACTGTTAAAAATTATGTATGTATCTACAGTTTCAAAATGAAAGAAAACCAACCAGCAACTGCTCATGATAAGCAAATAGTATAAAAATAACCTCACAGATGAGATTGAGCACAGGATTCTTAAACAAATAAGCCTGTCAGAAATTTATACTTCAAAGAAGGCTTGAAAACCACTCACAGGTGAACAATGCTGTCAGCATCTGAAAACCAATTTCATATTTTAAACAATTCTCCTTTCTGGCATAAAATTAAATGCATAATTCATATTTAACAAAAGTCTATTTCCTGAAAGGTGGGATTGAAGGCAAGAAGCACTGGTCAGATTGTTGTTGCTCTGGACCTAACACTGCCCAAATACTTGGAGAGCCTCTGCCCTTTTTCTCCTCTCCTCCCTTTCAAAGTGTAGGTATTAATCCTATAGGAAGGATTAGATGGCTATAAAAATAGCATTAGACCACAAAGATAGCTCTTACACTTGGGCTTCCTTGCTTTATCTCTGCTGTTCAGCCTAGACTGGGTAGTTGAGAAGTGTTGGAAGAAGTGTAATTCATCATTCCTACTCGCCAGGCCAAACAATGGCAGAGAAGTGACACCTTTGAACAGAGCAGCCACACACTCCCACTGCTACTTTTAAGTAGGCAGATGTCCACTCTAGACCTGCAGCCACCAGGTATGCATCCCATTTGAAAAGAGGGTGTAGAAGAGGCAAATTTTTATGATAACCTAAAGGCACCTCGTTCCTTTTAAGATATTTTCCATTTGAATGTGGTTGAAGGCTCCACTCCTGGCACGTATCCCACATGCTTTTGCACAGACTGTGCACATACCACCAAAGGGTAGAGTGAGGCCAAAAGCAGTAACAGAATAAGCCTCTTATGCTGCCTTAAAAGCAGGCGATTGATCATCTGCCGTGTGCGTACAATGGGACTATTTAGTGTTCTTTTCTTTCAAGATTTTAGTGGACTGCTTTTACACTCACCACATAAGCTGTATTCCCTTAATGTCAGTGCTTGCCTCCCACAGTCTCTGATGTACACTTTTACCCTTTGGTCAGTTTTGGTGGTGCTGGTGGCACCTTTTTTTTAAAGAGCATGATTTTAAGATACAGTACTTCTTACTTCAGGTATGTTTTACTGCCCTTACAAAAATGCAGCTGCAGAGTTAGAATTTCCCCTCCCCATCAGCTGTGAAAAACTTCAACTACAACTATTTTAGGAATTTTATGGCAAACCAAAAATCAACACAGCAAACAATTAGTGAGGCAAAAAATACAAAGAGAAGGGGTTTAATAACCCTCTCATTTGCTTGCATTTCAAGCATTGTGTCCAAAGGAAAATTGCAGTTTTCTCCCTTTGAAACATGGATTTGGTATTGTAACCATAGTCTTGGATTTCTGATCGTGACAAACTGGCTTATGTCAAAATATTTTCTAAAATAGGCAGAAGCAGGACTGCTCTTACTAGACCTTAAACTCTCTTCCAAAGCCCAAAAACCAAATTAAGTAGAAATAGCCAAGATTAAAATTCAGGCGAACAGTAAATACTAAATAATTGTCTTTAATAGTTAAATGCCGTGGAAGGAAAAAGAAAAATATTATCTAGCAAAGCTAATGAGAAGTTTTATGGTGAGGCTATTTTCAGTACTGCTTGGTGAAGCTTTTCTTCATAGCAGAGTCAGACTAATACAAAATTCAGCTACAGTAAATCCTCAGGTAACTGTACATCTCCATAATTACAGTATAGTAAAGCTATGGAATTGCAGGCTCTGCTTGGTCTATTTTCACTTGGCACAGAAAATTACAGTTTTGTACCTTAATGGGTAAACACTACCCACACTGTGTTTATTATATCTGCCATTTCAATGGCACGAGAGGACACAAAAATGGAGGAGAGGTGGGCTGCGCACCTTCAGAACTGAGCCTTTTACATCACAGAACAATGTGTCAACTTCAGGTATAATGCTCCAATAATGTGGTTTCTTTGCAGTTCTTACAAATGCAAAGTGATATTAATACTGATTTTATTTGCCACTTTTCAATTAGTCAAATTTCTAGTGGACAAGATGTTTTGTTCCTGCAGAATCAGCAGCAACCACCTCAGCATTAGTGGAGCCCTTTGTAAAGAAGAAAGAGGAAGAAACAGGTAGATTCTTGGAGCCTGGAGAATTTCCTCCTCAGGTAACTGTAGGGACAAAATTACACACAATTTATTTCATACAATAATCCCTCTGCCATCAATGCCAAAGAAAAACTGAAACTTCTCACTGGCAAAACACCATGAACCCTATGAACCAAAGATATTCAGATTTTGGCCACAGTAGTCTAAGTACACATCTGTTTATTACAAAACGTTACTCATGGTGAAAAGCATTAACAAAATACTCCATGATTAGTTTCCTGGTTCACTGGTTTCTTTGGCTCTATTTACAGCATTTTAACTAGCTGGCATCTAACTCTCACTCAGAAAGTACAACTGGTCTTGTATTAACTTTTCTGTACTGATTTTACAAAATCCTACATTTCACATATATGCACCTAAAATTCACTTTATCAACTTAAAAGTGGTGCTCTGATCACATCTGCTTATGAATTCAGCTGGAAAACTTCATCATTATCTGCCTAAAAATTGTCTAAGAAATTGTCCCAATGGGGACAGCATATGTCTTCCCATGAAATGTGACTGCGGATCTTGGCAATGCTGAAAAACCCCTAACTCCAAAAAATATCAAACTGTAAAAACAGGTCTCTGCAGAAGCTAATTAGTCCTCCTGGAAAAGACCAAACCTTGTAGTACAACCATAACTTCCTCCAGATAGATGTAAAAAATTTGTGGGAAGTCAGCAGTGGCAGAGCAAGTCTTTGAAATAACTGTTTAAAGCCGCAAAATTTCACATACCAACAATTAAATTCTTAGATTCCCAGTGGGAAACTCTTGGCAGCACCACTGTTACTAAACCAAAATTACTTTCCTTGAACATCATTAAAATGCAGAGTGTGGACAAGAGAAATGAGGCATTAAAAGAACAATGAGAAAACTTACTAAAAAGATGTCATCTTATTCCCTAAATTAGCTCCTGTAAATGCTGAGTCATCTCTGCCTAATTTTACTAGCAAAACTAAAAGTGGTTTGTGGCTGTTCTTTCTCCCCTGAGCAAGGCAACCATCCACTGCTGGAAGTGACTGTTTTCCTTTCTGAAGAGTATCATCCACACGATGCATTCCAGCTTCAGAGCCTCGACACTGTGTGGTTATGGCTTGCAAAAACCAGAGCCAGCCCATCACAAATTTGCTATCTGGGTGTGGGTTGCAGGGTAAATGCACTGAACAGTGCTTTCCTTGTGATCTGCAGCAAACTACTTTGTCAGTCAGCACGTAAGAAAGATGGGAGGCAACAATACTTTTGTGATACATGTGCTTTTTTAAAAGCAGGTGCACACTAAAAATTCTCTGTGTCTTCTTCAGAGGGGCAAGAAGGGACAGAGTCACACCAAAGCCATTCCGGCTGTGACACCAAATCCCTTAGTGGAGACACAGGGATGCCAGCAGGCATCTCTCTGACAAAGATTACCTCTGAATCACCAATGTTTAACTGACAGTCAAGAGTGTAGCCAGGCAGATGTCTCCATGTGGCATGAGCTGCACCTCCACCACGAGGCTCTGCCCATGGGGATGTGCCTGCCAGCATTCTGCAGCACAAGGATGCCCACAGCACGAGCCCAGCATGTGTGCTGTGGGCACTGGCTTTGGAAAACACACCACAAGATTTGTTTTGAGAAACTAGATGGGAGTTTGATGTGAAGCTGCTAGAACCTCATTTTTCAGAATGTTTTCTTTATGGAAAGCTGTTTCACTAAAGCTCAATTCTGGAACTGAGCATATACCTGTCAAATAAATGTTGATATTACTTTCTCTCCCTGCAAGCAAAAGACTGAATGAGTTTAACCCCCAGCCCTGGCGCTATTTAGTGGCACACTGTGCTCGTTGTTTCTTGGGAAGAGCTGCAACTGAGGCTCAGAACACTCATTAAAAATACCTCGGATTGAGTTTCATAGCCCACAACTTTTGAAAAGGAATATAATGGCACCATTCAGTGCTTTCAGTGTAATTCAGCAGCGTAGCAGCCAGCACATAATTGGGGATGGAAACCCCAAACTCTGTGACACCCCTCACCCCTTGCCTCCTACTTTACCACTCCTCTCTCTGTTTCAAGGCAAAAAATCATTTAACCACCTTCTCAGGTTTTCTTTTTTTAACATTAAGAAGTGCTTGCTTCTCTGTGTTGTTTTCTTTGCCTGCTCATTTTTCCTCATTTTCTTTATGCATAAGCAAACGCTTTGCTAAAATGAAGAAGTAGGCAATTCTTAAGTCATCAGATGTGAAAACAGAACCCTTATATACAGACTAGAAACATGAGAATATGAAGTGATATGAGTATATGGGAGTTATTACTATGAAACTAGATTGAGATGCAAAGAGGCTATTTACTATTTTTATTTGGATACATTTTAGTTCAGTCATGATTGCACTAAAAATCCCTCAAGGAAAATAATTTCATTTAAATGCAAGAAGTCTAAGACCTGGAAAAAAGTTCCACAACAAACCCCAACAAAAAATAAGAGGTGTTCAAGCAAAACATTAAACCCCAAATCTAAAGAAAAACTAAATGCAACAGGAGAAACCTTTCCATCAGTCTCAACATTACTATTAAAATCTCAGAAAGAGCTCACACCATCTGGGACTGTACATATTTTACTTTTTATTTTATTAGAGGAAGGAAAGCACATTTTAACACCTGGATACAGAAGTTTCCATAAAGGACCCCTCTAGATGAAGCCTTTAAGCTGTGGTTGCTGCTAACCTATAATGTAGACATTTTAGCCCCTAACTTTTGTCTTCAGCTAGACCACTGATCCAGTTCGATGTAGAGCTCCGACAGCCAAAATGCAAGGCAGGGTAAGGAAGACAACCTTGCATGCAATTTAAATTAAGAGTTTCTGTAGGACCCTTCTCGTACCAGCCTGTTTTGCATTTGGCCCGTCTAAAGAAAAGCTTGGCTGCTGCATTCTGCACCAGATTGGATGTGGAGTAATCTTGTATTTGTGTGTCAAACTGAAAGAGGTGATCTGAGTTCATTTCTACTGAGCAAAATGCATACCAACAATGCATTTTCATGGAAGCAAAACTTGCAAGGGCAAAATGTAAGTCTCAAAAGCAATCTCTTCTTTAAGTACCTGAAAGGCAGAACTTTTGAGCAGTTTTTTGCCAGTCAAGTCCCCAATAAATAAGAGTTTCTTCTTTGGTTATGCAAGATTTGTCACCAACCTCATGGATGTACAAGAAATGTATTCAGCATTTCTCTAAGCAGCCTCAAAACACCTTAAAACTGCCTGGAGTCTGATCCGTCTTTTAAACATGCTAAGACACAGGAGAAGAAGTGAGAACTGTCTATACACTTAGGGTATTTGTAAGGGGAAGGAACAAACTCTGTTTTGTGCATCACTGAAAAGTGCTGCCTTTAGTCTGGGACACAAACTAGAGTGGACAGATGAGTTAGGGGAATTGGTATGGTAAGAGTTACAGTAATGGCTGCTTCTACCAGCAGATTTCAGAGACACCTCATAATGATGTAGTCAAGTCACAATTTCAAGGAAAGATAAAAAAATAACTACCTCCCTTTTTAATACAACTACACAGTTTTCAGAAAGATCCTCAGGAGCTTTTCCACTCGTTCTTGCAGCCTGCCTGTAACTTGCAGTGTCTCCTCACAGAGCAGGTGCTGTAAAAAATCCATCTGTGAGTCATCTCAGGTCTCTGAAAGGTGGAACTGCCTCTAGACAGTAGCAGTCTGATGAATGGTTATGCTAGCAAACAACACATAACCGTGGCCATCGCTGGGGGGGAGCACAAGTGGAGCGCTGCAGGTGTGCACTGCAGAAACTGACTTCAACTTCAGCTACTTCAAAATCCAAACCTGCTGGGACTGACCTGTGTGCTGAACCTAGCATCAAACAGCAAAGCAGCACAGGCAGAGCTTATACATTTGTGGCAAACCAGGGAAAGAAGGGATTTGTGCTCCTGTCTCTGGGGCAGGAGGAGGTGAAGAGGGAAGAAAGGCCAGCAGAATTTCCAAGCTGTATGTGGTGTCTCTTAACAGCACGTGGTCTGAGCCGGGCAAAAGCCTCTCATTTAACCTCCAGAGAGTCTCCTGATTGTGAGCAGGATTTTATTTTTACCTAGGTGGAACATTCAACTTTCAGCTGATTTCCCACTGCTTCTGCATGAATGTGTGTGTGCATATTTATGTGTGTGTACCTTACTGAATTGCCTGTGCCTGCAGTTAACATGAAATACTTCAGAGACAATAACTTACACCCTTCTGCTTCACTGCTCATTCAGCCACACCACCCGTTCAGCTAAGGAGATTCCTAGGAGATCTGCTTTGTGTCACTCACATAGAGGCCTCAAACATCAAAGGAAAGCATAATCATTTACTATCACAAGTGCATAAACACAGCTTCTGAAACACAAATTTATGGCTTCTATTTTGTTTTAATGTGCAACAATGTTTTCTTTTATTCTCAGTTTTAAAATGTGTGTTGTACTGAAATAGTTGCTGTGATTTGGGCTTTGGACAAAATTGCTAAAATACATCTTTAGGCACAGCAGGTTTACAAAGGCAAATGAGCCACTCAACTGTTTTTTTCTTAAGGCCAGAATACAGCACTGCCGTATTAGATACCACTTTGATATAAATGAGCTTTATCAGCAACAACAGGCTTCGTGGGAAACAAGCATTCTCTGTTCAAGGTACGTCAAAGAGAAGTCTTTGGGGATGTGCTATCAAAAGTCAAGCATCAGGCAGCCACAATGCAACTTTTCTGACCACATTTTCAGTCTTACGTTGAATTCCTCCAGAAAGAGTTTTAATCCATTTAACCTTGAGGATAATGTGTGTAACTGGAAAAGGATTTGATTTTATCTAATTTGTAGGTTTTTCTTAATGCTGAAATGCCAGTCCTTACATCCTTAGAGACAGAATATGTCTCATTTTAAATTTACATCCGTAAATATGCTTTGTTTAATGTTAATACCCAGGTAATTTAAGAGATTCCTGGGCTATGAGAGAGGAATACATTTTATTTACAATGTAACAACATAACTGGTCCATCGAATCATAGACTATGCTGAGATGGAAGGGGCACACAAAGATTATTGAAGTCCATCTCCTGGCCCTGCACAGGACACCCCAAGAATCACACCATGTACCTGAGAGTATTGCCCAAATGCTTCCTGAACTCTGTCAGCTGGTGCTGTGACCACTGCCCTGGGGGGCTGTTCCAGTGCCCAAACACCCTCTGGGTGAAGAACCTTTTTCTAATACTCAACCTAAACCTCCCCTGACACAACATCAGGCCATTCCTCCGGGTCCTGGGACTGGTCACCGGAGAGAAGAGATCAGTGCCTGCCTCTCCTCTTCCCTTGTGAGGAAGGTGCTGACCACTATGAGGTGTCCCCTCAGTCTCCTCTTCTCCAGGCTGAATGGACCAACTGACCTCAGCTACTCCTCATACAGCTTCCTCTCCAGGCCCTTCACCATCCTCTGGACATTCCTTAAGAGCTTTACATCTTTCTTATTCTGTGATGCCCAACACTGTACACAGGACTCAAGGTGAGGCCGCAACAGTGCGGAGTAGAGCAGGACAATCCTCTCCCTTGATCGTGCTACAAGTGATTATTGCCAAGATGCCTAGCATGAAACTTACTAAATATACTTCATCTTTGCCTATTTATAAAATATTTAGGTTATCCATGCTCTCACCAGCCCTCAAGTGAAGTTCTGTGCCAGCATATATACATACTTTAGTGATCTCCACCAAAACACCGTCTTATTACCAGCTTCAGGAATTATCCTTCTTCATCATAATTTACATAGGGAAGTCAGACGACCCTGTCAGACTCAGAATAAATCTCCTTAGGGAAAGAACTTTTGTCTACAGAAGACCACAATGGCATTGACCAATGATTACTGCTAATATACTTCTTGTACTGTCCTTGACTGTTAATCACAATGTGTAATAATGCTTGACAAAACCACCATGTGACTCAATCAGGGAGAGATGTAACCCTGATCTGGCATTAAGGAGCCAATATTATGAGCTTTTGCTTTTTCAGACTGTAAGTATTTCTTAAATTGCTGCTACACAACAGCTTGAAGCATCTGGTCTACTCTAAAACATCGAGCAAGGTCTTGGCCAGGAGAAGGGTACAGGCTTTGCAGGATAAGAAAGGTGAGTGAAGACACATGTCACTGGCATCCTTCTGGCTTTTTAATTCTTCCCAGATCATCAATATTCCTCAACAGGTCCATTCAAGCTGACCAAAGGCAGCAACTTCTGAGAGAGTCCCAGAGGAAGACTCCTTCAAACCACACAGAGAGGGGAGCCAAGGGCCATCATGTCCCAGGTAAGCCAAAGATTTATTGACCAAAGTGCTGCAGTTCTGCTTCTATCTACCCAGAGAGCACAGAGAAAGAAAAAAAGTCTTAATGTTTGTACTAAAACAGCAGGTCTAAAATCATGCTGAGGAAAGGCAAATATTAGCGAATGTAAAGGTCTGTCACAATTGGAACTTACATCTCATGATACTAAAAATCTTAGAAAGTAATTAGCATGTGCTGCAAGTAGCTACAGAACAATTTGCTCCAAATGCAAAGTGCATTTTACTCAAGTGAAAGTCTGATAGAGAGATTAGACCAATGACAGGTTTAGTGTGTGGCTCTCAGCCTGCGGGACCAGCGCACTCAGACACCGTCCTGGCACTGGAAACAACCAGTACTTGCAGTTTAAGAAAGCACAAATGCCAACAGACAATACCTTCTATTGCTCCCATATGCTGGCATCTGCCTACAGCCACAAGCTGCCCCTATCTTCTCTCCACAGCCTACAGAGAAAGGGAAAAGGGCTGAAAACAAGAAAGTGATCTAAAAGAGGAATTCAATCCCCTCCCAGATAATTCCTTTCATCCCACATATCACAACTATGAGCAGACTGTGAACAATTAAGGCCAGGAAAAGGAAAAGTGATGAGTTATGCTCTCCACTGTCAGTAACCATTCATTCCAAGGCCACACACTTCCTTCTCACTTATAAAGAAACACAATTTCCCAGCACTGAAACAGGGTGCTTTCCACTCTCAGTTACATGCTAACCAGGACACACAATTTCACATTATTTACTAGGGTAGATATTTAACCCCATGACCCTCAGAGCCTTCTTTGAGTTGAGATTTATCCATTTTTAACAGCAACTAAGCATCCAGTTGCTCAGTAATTCCTTCATGTCAAGTGAAAAGAAAGGATACTTTAAGAGAAACACCCAGGCCAGGCAAAACTGAACAGATGAAGCTGGCCTTCATCTCATTGCTACTTTGCTTCTCCCCTTGGATTCCATGATCTTTAATGGTGGTGTGCTTATTTCTTGTTATCATTAACCTTTATGAGGTATTTTGTCTACTGTGCTGTTAGGAAACAGATAAATGCTTACACGAAACATATTAGAGGACACAATCAGCATATTTTAAATAGTCTTCCGAAACTAAATTCAAATGACTAAACTACTAAAGACAAATATTTTCCAATTAAAAAAAATGTAGTTCACATCCATTATGAATGGATAGCTCTCACCACCAGCTATTTCAGGATATCCTGACATTAAATCAAGTATTTAAGGAAGGGCTTACGTTTCTTTTTGAGTGATGCTGAATATATCTGGATATGTGCCCTTGCTGGAGATTTATAATTAGGGTTGGGATTGTAGTGGGTAATTTTAAAAGCTTGAGAAATCACAAGATCTGTCTCACATCACATGTGGACTCAATACTGAACATAAAAATTCTACAGCCCCCATCTTTGCCATTGTACAAAAAGCCATTCATCCTGAAAGCAGTGCAAACTTGAACTTCCCCCAACACCTGCACTTCAGCAGAAGCACGGCCGATGCTGCTCCACTCCTGATAATTATGATTGAGAGATGACACTATTAAAATCCACTTCACTCCTCCTAACTGCTGGCAACACTGTCCCCAAATGTCCCTAAATATGCTTGTGTCCCCAGATGTCCCTAAATATGCTCTTAAGTAAGGCAATGAGTAGATTAAAAAGCAGTGGACTTCTGTCAGGGCTGAGCTGTGGCATCAATGGTGGGCTCATGCACTCCCACAGCTGTGCCAGTGGCCACAGTGGAGTTCAACTCACCCAACTTTGGCTGTCTAAAAGTTATGTGTTACGTCTAAACTTATCATCTGGCTTATCTCTCCGCAGTTGGACAAGAGAGAGGTATCATGGTAGGAAATTCACCCCATCTGGAGAGAGATGGATCACACGCTTGGGGTGAATTGCCCACTGGGACAGCTCTCACCCCACTGACAACTGGGAGAGCTTTTCTCACTCCTCGTGAATCTGGTGTTCAAACAACTGAAATGAGACAAGATAAACTTATCTAAAACTTTTGCACAGGTAAGATCGTATGGTCTCACACATGTTTTGCTTGTAACTTTTCCACATGCCAGAGAGATGATACACGTGGCATTTCCTTTCCTTGGAAATATTAGAAAGATACATTCTTATAAAGCTGAGAATTTAGGCAAGATGAAGGTCTTGAAAGGCCTGAAGAAGACAATACCAGACAAAGCAGAAATAAAGACTGTAGGATTGAGAATGTATTACAAGAAGGACAGGTCCCCAAAGCTGAACTACAGCACAGGCTATGAATAACAGCAAAATCCTCCTTTTTCTACATGTGTTGCCCAACACTTACATTTTGCTTCTAATTCTGGTTTATAAGTCCCAAGTTTTCTCAAAGCAAAAATAACCCATTCCATTCAATATCACGCTGAGGTGTTCTTCTGGAGAAACTGGCTGCTTATGGGTTTTTGCTGGTGCACTCTTTGCTGGGTAAAAATCTCTCAGGATTGCTGGGCCTAGAGAATGGTGGTGAATGGAGTTCCATCCTTCTGGTGTCCGGTCACCAATGGTGTCCCCCACGCCACAGCACTGGGGACAGCCCCATTTAATATCCTTACTGATAACCTGGACAAGGGGATCAAATGCCCCCTCAGTCAGTTTGCAGATGACACCAAGGTGGGCAGGAGGGTTGATCTGCTGTGGGGCAGGAAGGGTCTGCAGAGGGATTTGGACAGGCTGGATTGATGAGGTGAGATCAACGGTAAAAGTTTCAACAAGGCCAAGTCCTGGGTCCTGCATGTGGGTCACAACAGCCCAAATTGATGGATATGAGGAAAAATTTCTTCATTGAAAGGGTTGTCAAACAGTGAAACTGGCTGCCCAAGGAATTGGTTGAGTCACCATCCCTGGAAGTTTTAAAAGACATGTAGATGTGGTGCTGAAGGTTTAATGGTGGTCTTGGTAATGCTGGGCTAACAGTTGGACTCAATGATCTTAAGAGGACTTTTCCAACTTAAATGATTCTATAATTCTATGAAAAGAAGGATTTCCACATTCTTTTATAAACTTCAGGTGATGGTTTGAGGAGATTCAGAGTCCAAGAGCAGCCTACTGAATAAGGACAAAATTTCCACTTAGCAGAACCACCCTGTAAGGTGCTGAGAACCCGTGCTGAGTGACTCCCCAGCGCTGCAGACATATGGAGATGCTCTTCAGGAACTGAGCAGCTTGCAAGGGCAGCCAGCTGGAACATCCCACAGCATTTCCCAGAGCACATGCAGCCCTACAGGCAAAATTTTGCTAGCAGAAAATTACTCAGCAGTAGTCTTCAAAAACAGTGAAGAAACTCAAATAGTAAAAATGTAAACCAAGCTCTTTATGTGCAGGCTGCTGCTTTAGATCTTAAAATAGATGCCAAATAATGGGAACAACGTGTCTGTCCGAGAGCCATACTTCCAGTTGGGAAGAACTGGCATTAGGAATTAAAAGTAACAGTTAAGTAAACAATACAATCAGTCTCTGATTCCAGCACTGTCACACTGATAGATCAATAAGTGATTTGGAAAGATACAACTTCTAAAAACCATTATATAGCTCTATATTTATATAGTTACACTGAAAATACACACAGGCATGCTTTTTTTTTTTCCCTTCACCACTCAGTGTAACAGGCTGAAAAATACCCATGGCACACACCACGCACACAGTTATACAAGGGGCGATTTACAGCCCTGTTTTAATGACTGCATTTGCCACAGGCAAAAATCTGCTTACTGTTACTGTTATTTCCAGCAATGGTACACCATATTAAACAGACAGAGGTTTTTTTGCAAAAAGACCCAAAACACTGCCTTCAAATCCAGCATAAAACATACATTAACCTTTTATGTTGCTGCTAAGTGGTTTGTGAAATCTGGTTTTGTGATTACATTTAAGATGGTTTGTGCAGTCAGTATGAGGCAAGTATCCTACACAGGAGCTTGAAGGACCTCTAAAGATTCACAACAGGCTTGAAATACTACACATAAATCACAGCTCCAAGCATTACAAAAGTCCATACACCATAAAAAGATAAATAAATAAAAACAAGCAAACAGAACAAGGCTTTGCTTTCTTAAGAATATCTGAAGCTCCTCAAAGCTGACAACAAAAACAGCCTAGGCCTCCAGATCCCTACAGATCCCTTTCACAAAACCACACCTCTAACCTCTAATATATGATAATACAATTGCATGCTAGGATACCAGGAACCATACTTTGGAAAGAAAAGTATAATTTGCTTAGTTTTCAACAGGTGTCATAAACTAAAGACTTGATCCTGCAGTTAGAGCAATCAATGGAATACTCTGTATCCAGGATATAGTACTATTTCTGATGGTTCTTAAGTGGAAACAATGGGTACTATTCATAGAGAATCCCAAGCCACTGCTACAACACCAAGTACTACATTTTCAAACCATCAAACATCTGTAAAAAGACTGATGGGAAATATCACCCAAAACTCTGTACTCAGAGTCACCTTTCAATACTTACTATTCTGTTTTACTTTTCTGAGGAGTTTCACTTTTCATGCTAGAAAACCCTAGAACTATAGACTTTGGTCCCTTACAAACACACACTTTGAACCAAAAATTCTTAATGTCTTTGGAAAGTCTCCCACCTCAAGAGCATCACTATGTCAGAAATAATCTGTGAGTATTGCTTTCACCAAACAGGGTTTCTTCACACTCAGCAACAGGGCAACTTTTTTTTTTTTAAAGGAAAAAACTTTGCAATCACTGAGCTGGCCACTACATGGCTGGTTTTTAAACACGTGGGTTATGGTCACAAAGGCATCAACCATGTTAGGGACACCAGCCTTTACATCAAAACTCTGCCCAGAAGTTACTTATTGCTACTGAAAAAGAGTTTGTGTCTTTAAGCCAAGTACGAGCAGAGGGGAGGTAGAAGGGAGAGGTTCCAAAAATCCACTAAAACTTGGCAGCCCCCTCTCCAAATTTCCCCTGCACACTCTCAAGGAGAAGGGCCAAAATTGCATTTGGTTGTTCTACTTCATTTCTGATGTATGCCCATATGTGTTTTACCTGTAGTCTGTGCCACAACAGAAAGGCATACACTGTCACAGACAGGCACATTTCAAAGTCATACAGAAATAAAGAGAAGAGCAAGCTTTTCCCACTCCAAAGCAGTTTACTCGCAGATAAAACTTCACGTCCAGTAGAATAAAATTTAACCTTTGATTATATCAAGACTGAAATGATAAATATTACACTTCCTCAGCCTTGGAAGCCTATCTTCTTTCTTTCTTGACATTTGTTTATATGGTTAAAACAAACAAGTAACAAACCCAACCTTTTAGCCAAATACCGTAACAAAGAGAAGCAACCAAAGCAACAGCTGCTCTGAGTTGAATCTGAGTTTACTCGTGCTTTCAGCTCAGAAGTCTGAATGCCTGCAATAACAAAACCAAAGAAACTTACTGTAAATACCCAAGAGGTGAACAGAAGTCTAAGCAGAAGATCTGAGGAAGAACTTGAGCTTAACTGAATGGTCAGTTGCTGACCTACCTTCATTTCTTTCATCTCACAAAAAGGCACAGCCCAAAACCAGACCCTGTCACAAGAGTAGCAATAAACTTCCTAACTAATCCCTAGTGTAGGGGCTCACATAAGTGATAAATTTTTTCAGGTGCTGCTGGGTTGTGAGTGGATGTAACCTTGTCACCTCTTTGCACTAGCAAGCCTCAGCAGCAGAAGGACCCAAAACTCCTTTCCCTACAAGCTCTAGTGACTCACACCCATCACAGAAGCGTGAAAGTAATGGTGTTCCTTCACTGAAGGTGCAGGGGAGAGGAGGAAGTGTAAGCAGATTTTAGAGAAAACCTGTGCTGAACAAGAGCAGAGAGCTGAACATCAAACAAACTGTACTTTGGGTGGGAGGCAAACAGAATAAAATAAAAACAAGTGTGCATGGTATATTATAATGTTCTTTCATTTGCCACTTTGTCTTCAAAGTGGAAGGCCTTTCCTCAAAGAGACTGATGCCCAAAAAAATAAAAACCTTATGCCTTTTTAAACAAAATTTCTTGGCCATTACCATCCTCTATGTGCAATTCAAAATAGAAGCAATGCCTATGAAAGCAGAAAAAATTCTAATAGAAAGAATTAAAACTATGGTATCCAATGAGACCAAGATATCCCGAATAAATGTTTTTGACAAAGGCATCACTACTCTTCCACAAATGCAGCTGAAATCCAGCATTTCTGGTCACATACTGCTGATTCTACATATAGCGATAATCATCAGAAAAGCAAAACAAAATAAACCCCCACTATTATTATCATTTGAGTCTTTCTGGTAAAAACTCAGCAAACCAATTCCAGAAAATCTGCTACTGTGAACTGTCATGCAATTAACCTAGGTATAGTCAAAATATACTGGATTGGTGGGTATGAAAAAACACTGGCTTATGTATTTAAATGATGAATTGTCTCCCTAAGAGACTACTCCCTAAGACTGTGCAGTTTAATTAGAAAAGTGGTAACACAAGCAGCAGCTGACCCCCCAAGACTTTATGGTCTTGAGGGTTTTTTCTGGTCTAAATGATCCTGGGATTCTATTCTATGATCTTTCTTCATTTTGCCATTTCAAACCTCAGTCTTTCACTGTGGGCATCTTACTTGCCAGCCACTAGCAATTATGATTCTTTAGGAACCAGATTATCAGAAGATTGTTTATTAACAGAGAACAAATAACCAGGGGAAAGGGTTTTTCTCACTTTCAGGCATCTCACTTTTCACCTTCCTTGACCCAGAATTTGAGACACGCAGGTGAAAGTCTGAGATAAAGATAGAAGCTTCCATGGAGCTAATCCACCAGAACCCTGATTACCAAAGGTCTGACACAATGTCCCATATGTTCACAGACATCACTTTAAGTACATCAAACAAGCCCAAGACACATGACAAATTTCCAACTAAATCTTTCAGGTGATTGTGGTGCAAGTCACCAGCTCAATCACCATTTAAGCTGTCACTGAAATTCCCAAAATGTCAGCCTAATTCTCTGATTCTTAGCATTCAAGTTTGAAAAGTGTGCTCTCAAAGTAATGTGAGCTAATATAACCTGCAATGATTAGCTGGGCCAACCTAAAGAGAATGCCCATTTGGCCTGAATTTTTGTATCATTTCAACTCTCCATACACCACCAGTTACACTAGCCACAGGATACTGGGTTAGACTACAGCACCTGGGAGGTAAGCAGCACACCTTCCCCACTCCTTCCTCATACTGCCATTAAATCATTTCACATATTAAACTCTACTTGATCTTTAGAATGAAATGTTAATCAAAAGCATACTCATACCTTTGATTACACTGATTTCTAGGGGCAGCATAACCTTATCTTATCCTAGACTATACTCCTTCTAATGTAACCAGGACAACATCTGAACATTATCACAGGCCACTGTGTACTGGGGATGGTTTATAAGCTTAAGACAGCTGGAGCCTACACTGATTTTCTCTTAGTTTGCAATGATAAAAGTGATGTTGACCACAGCTGAACAAAAGCCAGGTGTCAGGAAAGCAAGCAAAAGCAGAACTAAAACTCATTTACACACTCACATCAGCTGCAGCAGGATGTCAACATAACAGCAAGTGGGTATTAGCCTGGCCATGAATAAGTTTACACTAGAAAATACAAGACATGTTTAACTGTTTGATTAGTGAGGTTCTGGAAGAAGTTTCCACAGGGAATATACAGGGTAGTTAAATGTAAGCACTATATATGCTTAAATTAAATGTACTTTAAATCAATGTAGTCAAAACAAATATCAGATGGGATTATATAATATGGCTCCTTGCAATGTGATAGAACCATTCCCATGAACCCAGAAAATCAAGTCCCATCCTATATTCCAAAAGATAACCAAAAGGAACCAAGCAAAGCCAACTCATGATTTTCTCATGAACACAGAATTTTTCTTCTCTAAGCCCCCTTTACTGAGGCTGATGGCAGAATCTGTTTTATGTTTGAAGAATGGATAAATAAAGTGTTAGCCTGGGGTCTGAGGTGAAACACTTTTAAAATATGAACTCTTCAAGCTCAAAATCCAGAAGGCAAATAAAAAGAACAAAACATCTGTTACTTCTTAAAATCTCATGGTTTCTAAGCCACTGGAGGCAGAGGGAGGCTGATTCATGATTTCTGAATGCTTAGGTTGACAATTCAAAGAAGCAAAGTGTGAAGGAGTCCAAAACTCAGCACGCAAAAGCACTACAATGCCTAAAAATGGAAGAGTGTAGATAGCTAATTTAAACATTCAACTTTCAAATGAGACTTCTTGAAATTTGCTGCTTTGGAGCAGGAAGCAGCTATGAGCTTTGACCACAGCCCTCTGGTTGCTCAAAAGCTCTCACTCAGCCAGTTGTCCTGGCCACAACGCTTTTTATTTTGTTTTCCAGCTGTTTTGAGGTCTTCTTCCTTGGTTTTGTCTTGATTCATTGCCAGTCCTCTAGGAGGACTAGTCATTACTAAAGAAACATCAATAGACCAATTAAAAAAAAACCCTTTAAAAATATGCTGATATGTGAGGCAAACCATGGACTCTATCCTGTTACTAACAGGCTCCTAAAACTCCAGATAATTGTAAAAGCACCTCTACTTCTCAGGTTTAGGCTTGCTTCTTCACCTGTTTTTAAAAGACAACTTACCTCTCAAATATTTACTTACATTGGCTCTGCACATTTGCATTTAAATGAGACCCATGTACTACAGTAATCTTAAAATTAACTGTTAAAATTATAAAATTAATTTCTATTATTCCAATCAGACTCCTGAGAGCAATTTCTCATGAAAGGATCAAACCTAAGTATTTGCAGGATGTAATGAGGATGATTGAGAGTTTCCATGTTTGTGAAGATGAGTTTTAAGCACAAATGGTGGGATGATGAAGACTGCCCTTCCCCTGTATGCTATCCTGTTCACAGTACAGAGAGCTCTGGCTCTCTGGTCTCACCTCTTCACATTTCCCTGACATTTTTCCAGCTTTGACTGCTCTGTCTCTTTATACCACGACACATCTGAGAAGCAGGAATGTCTTCTTACGATACAACACCAGAACACAGCCAGACCTTACCACCACTGTGACAGCTTCAACAAAGTGCAGCTATGAGGGGAAAAAAAACCCAATAAAAACCAGCTGTCCCCTCTGCTGCACTAGCAACAGCAAACCCTGCATTCCTTGCAGAGCACAAATGCTTCAAAATTTGATTAGATCCTTGATGGGAAGATCCAACCTCCAAGCCATTCACTCTCTTGTGACGAACAATTCAATTTGCTTTGAATTTCATGCAAGGCAGGTGCCATGCTGTAGGCTTTAGGCTCAAATTACACTTGATGAGTTTGAAGGCATTTTGGACTCAGTGGGTAATCAAGCATCCCATTACTTTCCAAAGAAAATATTTTTCTAAAATAAAAGAGAAGGTCAGGTGCTGACATCAAGTACAGGAACGCAGTCTTACTTATGCCAAAATGAAAATTTGGGAAAGATATCTCAAGAGCTTTGATAAACTGGCAGCATTAGAAAATTCTTCTGAAAATGGGCTACGTTAAAGAGAGCACTTCAGTGTGTCAGTAGGAAAAGATTAAGTTCTTGTTCCACACTTGTTTTCTTTTTCAGGTCTGTCAAGTCATACCCAAACTCTTCAGCTTTTTCCACCTTTATCATAACCTACATTAAAGGGCAAAGTGAGTCAGGAGTTAATGAGTTATCAGCCTCCAAACCCTCCAAAAATACATTCCACCAAGGCACAGACCTGGGCTTTGATCTTCTGCATCCCAACATCAAGTACACTTCATATCAAAATCAAGTTTAGTGAGAAAATACATCCATGACCTCTGGAGCAGGGAAGTGAGCCCGTGACTGCAAACTGAAACATTTTCATAGGCAAGGTCCAAAGCCAAGCCCACTCAGCCTGCTTTCCTAGAGGCCACAAAACCACACAGGAGCATCTAACACTTTCTTGACTCTCAGCTGGCTGGATTCAGGGTCCCTGCTCACTGCAAGGAATGACACTTAACTAAAGCACTCTGCTCCTGCTTGTCAACATTTCACATGGCTGACGGAGTGTTTGTCCTTCTCCATGTGCCTGATGCCCAGGAGAGCAAAGCCAAAGCTTCTCAGTGAATCTCTGACACGAAGTTGCCACAAAGAGCCAGTAATGAACATGGTCACATCCATGAATAGAAAGATTTATAGATTTGTTTTCACCTGACAGGTTCCCTCTGTATTTAGAGGGTAATTATAAAAACAGAAAACAAGACTGTTTTTAAAATTCACGTTAGTTGGTATTTGCTGCTTGGACATTAGGGAAACGTGGTCACTGGGACACAGTCTGAGTCATCCACTTCCTTCACATACTGTGCTATACTCTGCTATAGAAGAATTGCTGCTTTGGACCTTGGAAGCAGCTGCTGACCTTGAAATAGCAAGAAAAAGTTAAATATTTTGATGGTAACAAAACAACTGTTGCATGAGTAATAGTTTTATATTATCCCAAGGGCCATGGTTTTGTTTATAATTACTCAGAAATAACTTTTTCATAACATAAACTCTTACTTGAGCACATCTCTACAGCTGCATTAGCCTGTTGTGTCTGCAGTCCAGAAAATGAGAATTCAAATCCTTTCCATATTTTTTAAAACACTGTTTCTGAATGCACAGTCAGAGGAAAATGACGCAAGCATAATTCCGTCTGCTCTCCTCCCAGTCTGAACAACAAAATTCAGTACAGAAGAGAAGCAGAAGAAAAATCTGCTAAAATCTTCAAGAAGTCTTTAATCTATAATTAATGTCAACAACATCTAAAGTCTGTAATTCGTGAATCTCACATTCATATTTTAAAGGTACAGTTCTGAATTATGCTGGGTTTGGAGACAGTTTAAAAATTAATGAAAGAGCATTATTTTCAACAGATAATATAAATAGCATTGGTTTTCACAAGGTTAAAACTAATTTTTTCTTTGAAATTAGGAAAATAATTGTTAAGCACCTCTTGTTAAAATCTCTAACCTTTTAATTTTACTTCCATAATCACAGAATCATATAGTTTGGAAAAGTTCTCTAAGATCACCAAGTCTAACCGCTAATCCAGCACTGCCAAGTCCATCACTACACCATGTCCTTCAGTGCCACATCTACATGCCTTTTAAATGCCTTCAGTGACAGTGACTCAGCCACTTCCCTGGGCAGCCTGTTCTGATGCTTGTTAAACCCTTTCCACAAAGAATTTTTTTTCCTAATATCGAATCTAAACCTCCCCTGGTGCAACTTGAGGCAATTTCCTCTTTGCCTCCTAAAGTATGATGATAATAATTCCCATGCTAGTGTTCCTCAACTTGCCACAGGCATTGCTGTGAATTAATTTTTCTCATCAAACTTAATATCTACTAACACACTGATGTGCTGTGAATTTTTAAACACATACAGTGACTTTCTGAGTCATGCCCACTCACTTAAAAAAGTACTAGCAGCATTTAAAAAACAACCAGTCAAGTGCATTTCACAAAATACTCAACTCACCATTGGCCACTGTGTGTGCAACTAGTCCCTACAAAACTGTTGCTTTGGTAATGAAACCATCACTCTTTCTCCACTTCATCATCTTTCTCCTAAATTCTGTGTACTTGGAATTATGTTGTATATGTAAAATCTCTGCAACCCAAAATTCTTCAATAAAATAATCTTTTTGACTCTGTTTGAACCTGTCTGCTTCTAATGAAGGCACTCAGGTCTACTCCCAGTGCTTGCAGGACTTATAGTCCTTACAAAAATGTTTTTCACTGAGCACAGGACTCTTTGCCATCAGTTAAGAGAGTGCATACACTTCAGTTCTGCTATGGAGAGGGATACTCAAATCCTCAAATTTACACAAATTTACACTCAAATTGCTCAAATTTACACATAGAGTAAAATACCACTTCCTCACTGGGATAAGAAAAACAAAAGGGAAGAACTGTATTCCAACAGAAGAATGGGTATCAACATGACTGTAGCATTTGTTTTTGAACCATCAGTCCTGGGAAAATCAACTGGATATGCCCAACAGCAGGAAGATTTTTGTTTTACAGTACTCTGCCAACAAAAATTTGAAGACATCAACTCTAGGCAGCCACTACCAGTGAAGGAGACTGGAGGCAGACGAAAAGGGTGGAGTGTCAGCATTTCAGTTTGGATGCTGTTTCGATGCAATGATGCTTGTAAGCACAGGCACAACTGGCAGGTAAGCAAGCTGCAAAGCCTCCAAAGGCTCCTGCATTTGTTTAGGTAACTTATTGTAAGTAGATGGAGCACGAAAAACATGCTATATGCCATAGAAGTAGATAGTGCCATCTACAGTTGGGTTGTCAGGCACGTGCCATTATTAAACACTCTTTTCAGCTCCTTTTAAAATTTTGCTAAGTCATGTTCCACCCTATGCAGATTTTCTTAGGGAGCTTTCAACCACAGCAGTTTAGGCACACTACTGAAAATTAGAAGAAACATTCACTGTGCTGCAAGTATTTTTTTGCAAAGTTTCAGGTGGTATGGTACCAGGCTGCTGAAAAAGGGCTTAAAATCTGGACAAGGAATAGCCTACTGGCGGAACCATTTCAGGAAGAAGTATGATGTTTTGAGAAGGTCTAATTTATGACCTATGACACCTGTATCAGAACACAGAACAAGGCTGCAGCCTTAATTCTATAATGTGCTTATGTTTGAAGGCTCAAGATAACAATGGGAACATTCTTTTTGACATTTTTCTTCAATTTCAGACTTACTGATTTAAAAAATCACTTCTGCTCCATCCCAATGAAGCAAATTCTTTGCAATAAAAGGATTGACACAAGCACACATCCACCTCCTCCCACCAGAAAACATCCAAAAGTTTGACTGAGAGCTGAAGACAGTGAACACAGTGAAAATTATTTTCATATGATCCTTTTCTCTCTGTGTCCAACATTGTCTTTCAGAAGGACTTAATGATTTCAGCTTCTTATAGTCTGAAACTCATGTAGGATTTAGCTCTATGACCACAGAATCTACTGATGTTTTGGCAGTAGAGAGGAGCACGCACTGAAATTATTTTGAAGCTGTCATTTGCATATACCAAGACAGGCATGCAAAACCAAACCGAGATATTGTTCAAATCCCCATGGAGATTCACACATTTCAGCCTCTCTCTCTCCCTGTGACTACATTGTTGTGTCCCATTGAAAGTCAATCAAAAGTCATCTCAATAGCAGAGATGCTTGCATTAGTAATTCCAACAGGGATTGCAGCTTCTTGTTGTATCATCTCTCAAATACCCAGGAGAGCTGTGCTGGGAAGCCCAGTACCTGAATGTCCTCACACTGATGACAACTGAAGACTTCTGTGTGTGACAGTCATTCTGAAAATGCCTCTAAAACCAGAAAAGGGCAAGAGACAAAAACTCCTTTACACAATCTGAACGCAGAGGGAATGCAGTGACAACTTTTTTAGCAACACGTGAACAGGAGACCAAAAGTAACCTTTACTGTACTGCAGATCAGAGCCAGGAGGGTTTCCCTTTGTCTGTATTACCCAGCTCTGAAGGCATAAGCCCTGCCAGCTTCTAGGTTAGTCCAAAGTCCTGGAGGTTCACCTACCCCAGAGCCAGCACATCCCATAAAAATAGCCTTCCTGGGAGTTCACCTTCATTCAAATCTTTACAAATCTTCTGCTCCTCAGAAGGACAGAAAAGAGTATTAATTAAAATGTTATTTTCCTGCCCTCAACAAACTTGTAGAAATGTTAATGCTCTGTGGGTAGGATTAAAGTATCTCGTCACCTCTTCAGAGGTAAACTGAGTAAGGTAGTGTGTCTGCCTGCTGATTAACCAAGAAGAAACAATCCGTCAGAGAAAACACTCCTTTCCCTTTGGCAGGATGACATTCATATCTGAAGGTGAAGTCTTTTCCTGTGCTGAAATAGCTCTCGAACACCGTCACTTGTACTCTATCAAAGCAAATAAATGGCATTAATGTGCATAGTTCATTGCTAGCTCTTCTCTTCAAGCACGTGGCATCCTAACTTTGCAATAAAAGTAAGAGTCAGAAGTCATGAAAACGAGTCAGGAACCAGGAAAACAAGAGTCAGGAACCACGATTCCCAGCACTGGCTGGGGTACATGCAACGTGGCAGAACCAAACCCAGACAAAACAGGAGGAGTTTCTGAAATGTGCCTTGAGGTTTGCTGTGTTCTTATAGCCTTTTAAACATGTTATGCTTATTTCTTTCTGCTTAACTTTCTGCCTTGTGGTGGGATGACCCCAGGTGGTAGGTAAATCCCCATCCAGTCACTCTTACCTGAAGACAACATCAGTCTTCTTCTTTTCCTTCTTAGGCTGGTACTTGGAGTTGAAGATAACTACTGGTGATGTGCAGAGTTTTACAATCTCTATGTATAAAACTCTCTGTCTTTTGGAGCAAAGAACAGTCTCCAGAAACCTGTAGTATCTTCCATTTGTCAGAAACAGAGATCCCTATTCCTCTTACAGCAAAACTTTAAAGCATAAGCTGGGTACAGGCCAGTTAATAATCACAGCATGTCTCTTGCAGTTGTCTCCTGCAGCTCTCCAAGCCATGCTTTTTTACACACCAGCAAATTTATCATTTCTCTTCTGCTCCACATGGCTCCACATTTGGGCTGTGGCTCCTTGGCAAGGCCTTCACTGGAAGAGCTTCTTTCTGAGCAGCTTACTCTGCTGCCACAGCCAGCTTCTCTTCTGCAATCCCAATGTGCCAAACAGCCTCCCTGACTCACTATATGTCTCTCTGACCTGGTTTCTCTCAAGCTGAATTTTAGGCAAGTTCATCATTCTGAAGACACATGCCTGTGGAGCCTAGAAAAATAACTGCAAGCATCCACTTCATCTGTATTTGAAGCATTGCTTTCGAAGTACAGAATCGTGATTTTTACCATGCAAAACCAACTCCATATTCAACATGGAAAATTTGTAACATTTCTGCAACATTACATGCTCCCTCAAAAAAAGCACATACTTTCCTGAGAAGACCCTACTCTTAAATGGGTTCACAAGACCTTGTCCCTCCCTTTCCTATCATCACAAAGAAAAAAGAAAACAAACAAACAAACAAAAAATCTGTAAAATCTTAATCAATATTCTGCTTAGAGGCACAGTAAAGTGCTAATTAATCTGGGAATTGCATCTTCTTTTCCTATTGTACAGCAACCACAAGCTGCTTAGTATCTGCTTACACTTCTATTAATTCATCAAGAACGCTGCCACAGATGAGAAACAAAATTCTGCATTGGAACAGCTTTGTCCTCCATATTCTACAATCACAAAGGAGGGAAAATGGCAGAGCACCATGTTTTATGACTCTTTGGGCACTGAACCCTTAAGTGCACTGTGCACTAGCAACTCTGCAGTACACAGAACTGCCACTAAGGAAGCAGCTACGGGTTCCTTTCCCTTTCCCTTTCAAGGATTGTCCCACCACACCAAGGGCGGAACCGGGCACAAGAAAAAACATCTCATATCCATCTTTATCAACATCACATGAATCTTTCAAATGATAAATTAAGCATAATGAATGAGATAAATGTCTTGTTCCTTACTCAGCCACCAAGAGGAAAAACATTACTGTTACTGTCAAATAGCACACTAAGATGTATGAAGATCACTCAGGTAAGGTGCAAAGAAGTTAGAATGCTACGTGGCACAAACAGAAATGAAGAAGATTGGGAACATTTCTGAGCTTGGATTATGCTAGACTTCTCTTCCTCCTGAGTGTGCTCAGTACTCTGAATAGCAAACTGAAAAATACAAAAATAAACTTAAATTTTGTTAATGGCACATCACGAACACTGAAATCTCACCCTCCTTTTTCCTACTGAAACCAGAAAGAAGTAATGCATTCTAGAAAGTCACCTGAGTTTATTTCCTTGTAATCTACCCTTCACAAATAAAATAATTCCGTTACATCGAACACAAAATTTAGCGTTCAGACACACGTAGATTAAGCACTTTCCTCCTCCCCAAGCTGCTTGAAAAAATCAAAATGCACTACTTTTTCATTTTAGGGCTGCATTACCAAACATCCCCCTGTTGCTGACACTCTGGTTCTCCCCTTTCTATCTTGTCACCTGGTTTTACCACAGCTCATTAGAGAACTTTCCTTCACCTTCCCTGATGCACGGCTGGAAAGATAAACACAAACACAACGAGATCTTCTTTATTATGGCTTCAACACACTTAAGGTTGTTTAAGGGATTGCTTTGAAACCTACACTATAAAAATCACATTGAAGAATGAAGACATTTAAAGACAGTATTTTCAAAACATGCAGATGTATACTTTCCACAATATGAAGCCGACAAGGCTTTCTAAAGTAAGCTTAGTGGACAAAAAGGAAAGTGAATGTCTTTCATTTGGTGAAAACATTTTCCTTCTCTGTGATTTGATCAGTCTATAAGTCTCCTTTTCCACTTAGCAATATCACTTTTTTCCCCTTCATCAGCCCATTGGGGGACAGCTGCCAAACCCAGCTGCATCTCTTCTGCAGAGGGCAGGCAGTGGCACTTACAGATAACTTTTCTCTGGGCACATCTGCTCTCTGAATGAGCAAAACACAGACATACACCAGGGCTTTGCACCCACTACCTTTTTTTTCCTGCTGGGTTCTACACTATTCTTTCAAAACAGATTTTCCTCAGCATGTTCCACACATACTCAACACCTTCAGGTCTTCTGAAAGAGCAGAAAGAAAGCACCAGATCTTTTGCCCCTGCTGAAACCTCTGCATCCTGCTTGGTAAAGTGTTCCCTAAGAATTCCCCTTTCCCCCTTGGCTGGCTGGTGCAAAGGCAGTGCAGTTAAATTAGCACTCTGTACTTAGGTGCTGCATGCAGCAGCTTCAACTCAAGGACAATTTACACTTCTCACAACGGCAACTTAGCAGACATCAAAAGAGATGATAAAGAACTTAACTTTGCCACACTAGTGCTTGCTCTCTAAAGCTCATAAAAAGTTACTGAATTATTTATTTGAGGGGGAAAAAAAAAAACCTTTTACATTTGAAGGTGGCAAATGGCCTCATTTTCAAGGCTGTTAATTCAACATCCCTAATCAGCATCCCAGAGATATATATTTATTAGCCTTAAAATGAGCTATTTTATTAGATTTTACAGATTTTACTTTCTCAGTTGAGTATTTTTCCTACTCTGGGAGATTAAAGGTATGTGGAACTATTTATAGTTTCTTTTCCCACCCAAAAATCTCTAGCAATCCATTAAACTCCATGTAACATTTTTTTTTAAAGTATATCTTAATTTTGTTGAATCATTTCTTCTCCCTGGGGGTACTGCACTAGTTTGTGGGTTTTTTTGTTTGTTTGTTTGGTTTTTTTTTTTTTTGTTATTAATAACTTTTTTCTTTCCAGCTTCTTTACAGCATTTCCAAACAACTTTGTATTTTGCTGCTGCATGTTTATCCACAGGTTCCACATCCCTACCTCCACCAAGGTTTCTGCTGCTTTTTCCATGTTCCATGGAAGAAGTTTGCCCAGGCAAGACCCCTCACCTCTCCTCCCATCTCTGCAACCCAGCAGGCACAAACCTGATCCACTCACAATGGCCAAGAACCAAAAGGCATACTGCAGGCAGCCCAGTGGCTACTCCCAAGGAGCAAGCAGCTGCCAGGCAGGATGTTCACCTCTCTCAAATGCAGCTCCATGTACATTCCCACAGATCACATGGGCTTCTGCAAGAGCAAGGGGGAGGTAGCAAAATGCAACATGGATAAGCATTTTGGCAGAACCTGTGCCAAAGCACAGAATTATTGAATCATTTAGTTTGGAAAAGTCCTCCAAGATCAGAGAATCCAACACAGCACTGCCAAGTACACCACTGAACTGTGACCCTCTGACAATCCATTCAGAAAAAAAAAATCAGTCTTACTTTCACAGTTTCATGTGAAAGACTAAAAGACCAATCTGAACACAATTTTAAAATAAAAAAAAAAAAAAAATCCCCAAACAAACAACCCACAAAAGGGGAATTACTTTCCCCACTTTTTACACTTGCAGAATTTATTTTCTGATTTTTGGGTACAGCAATATCATGTCTTTGAATAGACCATGGGGTCTCTGTCCTGCACGGCCAGTAACTTGCATGTACCAGCTCAGAAGTTTCTCTCTACCAGTGCTCAATCACCCCATGTTCCCCACAGGCTCTTTGAAGAAAGAAAGGTCACGCTTTTCACATTTGCTCTAATTCACTCTAGATTTGCCTTCTGAAAGGGATAAGAGTAATAAAGCATGACATACCAGGCTCCTTCCTATACTACCCTTCCCCCTCCCACTGACTTTCATCTTCTTCATCTGTAAACAGATGCCTCTCTCTTCCACTTTAGGTAGGAGCTTGAATTTTGCTAAAAGAGAGCAGGAAACTATCACATTGTGAACCAGAAGATAATTTCTTCCCTAGCTCTTCTCAAACACTGGTTGAGCTTAAATGTTTTAGAGCTTCCCATGATTGCTGTTCCCCGTACAATACAAGTCAGGTGCAGGTCAGCAGACTGGGAAAAATCACATAGGAAGGAAGATTACTGTTTATCCTACGTTAACTACAGCAGCCCTGAAATTCTAGATTAAAAACATTTTTGCTGTGTCCTCTAGCACTGGACTGAAATTTAGGCAGAGGCAGAGAAGGATGACACCTTTCAGAGTGACTTAGCTCACTCAGCTGAAACTTTAATGAACCCCACTCAGAGAGCCAGTCTCCAGCAGGCCAGGAGCTTTCCAGTGCAGCTGAGACTCAACAGAATTGCATTACAGTCCTTAAACTCCTGCTCATTTTATACTGCAGCCTGTAGATTTCACAAAGGAATTTTAAAATGTAAGTGCTAGACATACACAATAGTTTATCAGTATCGGCTGTAATACTCCACAAAATGTACTGTGTAATATAACATTATGCGCCTCCGTTATCTGTGATGGCAAAGTTCCTGCACTAACTCACTGAGTGTACTCTGATTTCGATCCAACAAAGAACAGAAGTTTAATAGCCAGGCCAAAGAAAAACTGGGAAACCTAAACAACACCTTGTAAAATCAACAATTACCAAGTCAAACAGCCATGCCAAGAAAAGGCTGGGAGGTGAGGGTTCAGGGTTCTTTCTTTTATTTTCTTTCAGTTTTTTGGGTTTTTTTAACAAAGAAAGAAAGAAGAAAAACCTTCTTAGAAAACTGACACCTACATGCAAACGCTGCTTCAAAGCTTTTAGCACAATCTCCCAGGGCAGAACAATAGCAGCTCTGTGCTCATAACCAGCTCAGGCTGATCCAGGCAGGAAGAGGGTGCCCTCACCTTTTACAGCAAATGCTTTTCTGCCTGATGCTCAGGTCTCTGAAATATGTTCAGTCTGTGAAGCAGGACACTGGGCAGCAAGTAGGTACTCCAGTGACTGAGGCTGTGATGAGATGCTTTTAGCAACATCTGCCTACCCCAGTCCTGCTCGGTTCCTGCAGTACTTAGGCTGGAAAAGAGGCAGAATCACATTGAGAGATAAGGAATTTCAAAGCACCCCTTGTTCCTCCGATGTCTTTACCCTGCCAGCAAAAGGATACCTTGCAACAGGTATTCACTATCTTGCTAAGAGGAAAGCACAGATCTGCCAAGAGAGCTGTCTACCTGCCAAAAAGCCCATAAAAATCAGCAGTCTGCTGTCAGGTCTAAAGCAGGCCAGTTAGAGAGGGCTGGCTTATTAAGCCTCCACAGGTTCTAAAATACTGCTCTCCACAGGCTGCCCCAAGAAGGGCTGACCTAAATAAGAATTTATCAGATTCCCCAAGACTGACATTGATCCATTCTGAGCTTTAAACATGGTTCTTTAGCTCTGGACTCACCTCAGAAATAGACATTAAAAATATCAAGTGTTTTTCTGTGAAAAGCAGTTCTCTCTCAACCAGGAAAACAGAAACCAGGCAAACTTCTGCAGCTCCTCCCCAGTTTTGTGCAATGACTAGAGAGGTGCTTGATGCTTGACCTGCATGTGGACATCCCTATTGCACACCAAACTCATGCAAGCATTCCTGCTGAGTACCTTGGCATATTCAGTCCCATCCCAGGACTTCTGGTGGAAAAGGCCCAGGGAGAAAACTGCAGGAGTCTGCAGTACCACAGCTCCATCCCTGCAGAGCTCTGAGTAGTTGTTAGAAGAGGGCAAAGTGAGCTGCTTGCTTCATGATCTCCTGCCAGAAAGGTGCTTGGGATCTGGCATGGGTCTGGCATGCCATGTAATACATATAAAAGGCCATCTCATGATTATTTTGATCAAACACATGGGTTTAGGATGGAGGGAAAACAAAACAATGCAGCAAAGCTGTTTATCTCAGTAGCTGCAGTTGTATACAACCATCCTGCTGTTTGTTAGGCTCTTCAAATCTCAGAGCGCTGGTGGTTGAAGCATCCCATCATATTGGAAATGCAGCTTTCTCTAAATGAACTCATGCAAACTTTTTCTCCCAGAGCAGCAGATAATCTTATTACTCTAGAAGACTTGCAAGATTGTTTCTGCACTGTGGTATAAGTGGGAGAAATGTACACTCAGAAGATGTTATTGTAAGTTTAGCACTGCTGCACATGTAAAAGAATTGTTAAGGGTTAATATATCCATGACTTGCATGTCAAAATGGAGTAACTTCTTGACAGGACAAAAATATAATCAAAATCCTTCCTCACAAATCTAAAGCCCTTAAGGTAACAGAAGATCTATGTCAAGCAAGTTCCTCTAGACACATACTTCCACATTCTGTAATGTAAGTGGAGATTATGGTGTGATACTGTCTACAGTAAGTGCTCCGTAAGAAATATAAGGTTTGACTACCATTTACGGAAAGAACCCCCAAACCAACCCTCCCCCCCACCAAAACCCCAAAACAACCCAACAAAACCCTCCAGAAATAACAGTGCATTAGAAATATTCTGAAATGACCTCTATTTCAAAAATCTTGAAATCTTATTTTAGTGTAAAGGCAATGAAACACACTGAATTTGTTGCAATATTTAAAACATTCATTTGCTCCTGACTTACACCCAGGCAGGTTACTCTCCATTGGGATGCTCCTTGCCTTCACATCTGAGAAACAGCAACTGCCACATAGGGAAGTGATTCAGTTTAAAAAAAATCCCAGCAGGTTGTGCCTTCTGCCAAATGCCTGTGGCTTCTCAGGACAACTAAGCAACTGGACATATTTCTGTTAGGGCATCTGTGACAGCAGAAATGTCATCAAATCCATAAACAAGTTACTGACCTGCCAGAACAAATGTTATAAAACAAAATTAAGGCCCATCACCCAGTTAAAAGGATTTCTGAGAGCGATTTACAAGGGCAATCTATACACGCTTACCCCGGGCAGTGTGTGATTAGCAGTGCTCTGCCACAGCTCAGCTGGCATCTTACAGCCCTCGGCTTCACGGGGTAAGGAGCACAACCTGCACTCCTGTTAATAAATACCCATTCCCATTCCAAACTCCAACTTCAAAGTGCTGCTTACACCTCCTCAGAGAGAAAGGCTGAGTGACTTCCCTTCAGCTGTACTCATCTGTGTCGAATTTCACTATCACTAAGTCAACGTGTAATTACAATCATCCATCCATAAAAGCTGGGGGATGGAAAGAGAAAAAGGGATATGTCCTTATTTTTCAGGCACTAAGGAGAGAACTGGGGATTTTCCGAGAGTCCAGAAACCAGAGAACAAGAGTGATCAAAAACTTGTTAGGTTATACCTCACTTGTTTCTGCTGATATGAATCTGGATCCCAACAAACACATACATGTCAGTGGTACACCATGGTGTTAAATGGTAACAGGAAATTACCAGATTAAGATGACCTTCATTTCTCAACACAACTGCACTCGCACCACCAGAGGCATCTCAAGTGGTCTGGTCTGGACTAGGCTCCATTTCTTGGTCTGTTCACTCTGTGGAGATCAGCTACTGGATAAACATCAGAGAGATGCTTATCACAGGGACTCCACTGCCTCACTGCTTTAACAGAATGCCTGAAAACACCAGCAGTTAAGGAAGCAAAATCTCTGTGTTCCCCTGCGTTTAGGGGAACCATATCATTGGCAAAAAGCAGACCCCTGGTGAAAGCTGGTATCTCTTATTTAGCCCAGAAGCCTATGAAGAAAGCCACAGGAAGCTAGTAATTAGCTTGTCAGTGTCAAAAAACCCCCAAAGACTACAATCCAGAGAAAATTTCCAGATGTAGAGATTATTGTTATGCACATGAAAAAGTATACACATATAAACATTCACAAGGCATGTAGTCCACCTTTGTAGAAGAAGTTGCAAAATAAAAGCCCCAAGGCCAACATGAAGGATACAGAGTTTGGAACGGAAGTGCTACAAATATGAAAGCTGAAAGTTGACCAAGTATCAACATTTTTAAAGTGATAAAGATAATACTGCATATTTATCAACAGAATAAAATCATATTTCAAAAAGTCTCTTCTCTCAGCATGAAAAAAATTTACACAGCCCATCAAGCAAACACTGAGTCATCCAGATTTATCCAGACAGGAAAAGTAGTTGTCTGTTCAAAGATAAAATGTACAAAACCCAAAATTCAAGTGCATTGATTAGACCCCCTGCAGATTTAGACAATACGAAGAGAAAAACCAAAACAGGAAACTGAAAACACCTTTATCTTGAAGAAACAATTTAAACTGAGTACCATGCCAAAACCAAATAAATACTAGTAATAATATAGCAGGTTTTCCCAGCAACAAATGCAAACCAACTCAGTAAAGGCAGAGCAGATTATTTTAACAGTTCACTACATGCAAACCTCTTTAGCATCAAGGACAAAGGAAGGAGATTAGTGTACCATTTAAATTTCCCATTATGCTATCAGCCAACAGTTTGTGATTTCTCTTTACACCTAAATCAGAACTTTTCTAGGAGAGACTGTGGAAGAGTCATTGAAAGAGAAAGGAAAGTGGTACTTGCAGAAACACAGGCAGAAGGAAAAGAAAAAACTCAAGAGGCAGTTGAAGCAATGACTGCAAACAGGTGACATTCCTGCCACCATCTTATCTGAAATAACTGTTTGCTAACAGTGCAGTAATAACCAAAAAACGTTTCTGGGAGAGGTGGTATGGGAATCCACACACATCACTTCCTTGACATCTTTTACATCCAGCCTGCCTTGTGTACAAACTAAGAAGGTGTTTTGGCTGCTGGTCTGGGAAAACAGTACAGTCTTTTAAATTCTTTCCCTGCCAGTGTATTCAGAAATAACAATATTTTTTACAATTGGGATTTATATGAATTCTGCAAAGTGTTTAGGTCTTTGAAGAACAAAATCACTCACCACACAGTGCTAAGAAAATTAAGAAGCAGCCTAAGTGAATGTAAACTTGCAATTTTTAAAGATGCTTGCTGAAGCTGCCATGGGACAGCCTCTTCAGCAGTGCAGTTGGGTTTTAAACATGCAAAGCTGCATATTTCCACAGGAAGACAAAACTCCAGGTATCAAAAAGCATTCTATCTCAACTCCTCAACTTTGTTTCCTAATGTGGAGTCTAGAAAAGACCAAATAAAACACCCCTGAAAAAGAACATAGAAATTTGGTTCTTATCTCAGAGCTGAGGTATCTGAGAGATCAAAAGGAAGTCTCTTGGTGTAAAACACGATTTGCAGACCACGTCACCAAGATATACTTAAGTAATTATTGAATACCTAAAACAAGAACTCCTCATCAAAAAAGTGTTCCCATAGTAACTTATACATAAACACCTGTACAAATCATGAGCTGGAAGGTGAGCGGGGAAAGAGGGAACAACTTCAAAAAAGAAGTGGAAGAGCTGGTGAGATTCTTTGCTTCCCTCTGAAACAAATAAAAGCAGCCGGAGTGAATCAGTGGGGAATATTAAATCAAGGAACACAGTGCTAAGAAAAGGTGAAAAAAACCCTTCTGATGAAAGCCAGGCCCTTTGCAAAGGGCTGTGCAGCTCTTCTACCACAACCATTTGAAGCAGTTATGCTATGAGGGGAATGTGTTCTGCATCCCATTCCTGTTCTCACAAGCTCTGGGCAGTTCAGCAAACACTTATGTGCACAAGGTAAACACATAATAATACTGATAAAAGGCTTTTTTTTTTTTTTTTTGCTTTGACCAGCATCATCAATTATTAGTAAAATACTCAAAAAGTTGGGCCATCTCAGTTTACTTTTCCATGTTAATTAGCAGTAGAGGTCAACACAAAAAATCGTTCATTAAGAATATGAACTCATGTGATCTGACCCACACTGGATATAGTTACCCACATGCTTTCACTGATGATGAAAATCAATCTCTCTCATATGTTTCGCGACCCATCACCATCCTCCCCAGGCTGAACCTCACAAACAGGGCAGACCAACACCCACTCTAAGCTCCCATGGAAAGGAGAGGGCTCATCCCAGCTGTCCCTGCTGCTGTCATCTGCACCCACTGAGCCATTCAGTGCACAGGCTAACCAAAAGGGACCTCAGGGGCAGGAAAAGCATGGAGGAATTAGGTTATAGCCTGATCAATTCTGCAATCAATAGGAACAGCAACCAATTTACAGAACTGACTGCACTGGTAATTGGCCTGTATAAATGAAAGGGAAAGAGGAGGAAAAAAAACCAGATGGGGACAAGAGTAGCTCAAACAGGCTGCAGCATCAAAACCCACACCAGTCACAAGCAACTATTGTTGCTTGAATTTATATGACACACTTTCATCCTGAGGCATGATCTGTAAGGAGTAAAAGGAACTGTTGTGTTATTTTTCTTTTAATTAGACCAATTATGTTGTTTGGTTTTTTTAATTAGACCAAGACATACAATTGGGGAGGATGAGGGGAGGCTGAGCCATGCTCTCCCCCCTCCGTGGGGTGACAGCAGGGCTGAGCATCAGCCGGGAGCAGTCGTGCTGCCAGGATGGAGAGGAGTGGAAAAACCACCGGACCTGTGGCCTCACTCGGTTCTCATGAGCACAGCAAAGAGAATGTTCAGTCAAGTCACAGTCTCAGCCCTCAAAAAAAGCTGTTCTTACATGGTGATTTGCAGAGCACCATGCCATGCCATGCCATGCAGTTTTCCTTTTAACATTGCAGCCCCACATGTAATGTTTTGGCAGTTTAGCCCACATGCCCCAGGAGGAGGTGCCAGGGTTCCTCTCTATGGGGAGACACAGAAGCCCCTCCACGGAACCCAGGAGCTCCTTAGCTGTAGGAAATTCAGGGCTGCAACAGTGTCAAAAATGCCAGCTATGCTCCAGCACGACTCACCCTGCAGCCACGCAAGGAGCCGGGCTCCTTTGTGCTCCCGATCTCCCGGGGAGCTGGTTCCGGGCACATCCCAGCAACCTTTCCTCTCGGCTCTCAAGGTCAGAGCTGGCATACCAAAGCAGGCATGCCTGAAACCATGCAGCCGCTGGGACGCTTTTCCAGTCCCTAGAACAGCAGGTATTTTCACCTATTCACGCAAATCCCCAGCAGCAGAGGAGGCACCTGGGCTCCTTTAGCTCCTCCCCGGGGCGGGACGTGGCTGCACAAACTACCCCAGGTGCCTGTTTTCTCAAGCACACCCTACGAGGACAAAAAATTGTCCTCACAGAAGTAAGCTAATGGCAAAGCAGAAGATACTTTCAAACTTTAAAGGATTATCAGTTGTACTTGATCACTGAGCACCAGGACAGAGTTGTAGCTATGTGGCTGTGATGCTGTGCAAGAAAAAAGCACTTTTGGAAGGTTTTAAGCAAATAGAGAGCAGGGCAGACTTCATAAATCCCAGTCACATGCTAACAAAGGAGAGTACAGATTTCCTCATGCTGCGCTGCCATTAATCCAGAGGGACCAAATGTGAGATAGAGAGAGAAAATTTAGATGGCACTTCCACACATACACTTACATATCATGTCTCAAATCCTCCACCAAGAATGCAAATTGCCAGATTAATTTGTTCAATATTTTTTAAACTTAGCAGGCCACTACTGTACCAAGGGATGGTAGTGATATGAAATCATATTCCACCTAATGACCATGTGCCAAATAGACTCCCATTTTCATTAATCTGTGGAGCCTTCATTAGGTTGTTGAACCATTTTAAGCAGCAGAAGAATCTAGAAACTACACAATAAATTTTGATCCACTCTGATGTGCTTGCTTACTGTTCTGCACCTTTCATAGTGTGACTAAGGTATAGCTGACCACTGTTGTGAATTCACAGCCCCATTTGACTCTTTGATAGAGTAATCTTTAGGCTTATTCTAAACACATTTTATTTGTGACTGAAAGAAAATTAAGCCGCTAAGCTAGCAGAAAATAAATCAGACCAACTGTATGAACTGATCCAGTGTTTGAACTCATGAAAGTTCTGTCTTCCACTTCAAACAACTAAGAGATGGTAAAAATCACTTGCAAGCATGCAGCAGAGCAGAAATTATCTAAATGCCAGCTATGTGAGATTACCTATACTACCACGGTTATTTTCTGCCAGAGAGGGTTTTCCTGATTAGTTCTCACTCTTACAAATCACCCTGGCAGTGCTCTGACAAAAACCCTCTGAGGTGCATGGGAATTCAACTGACTGGGAACATCTCAGAGGCTGTGCATGCTGTGTGCATGGACCTAACACACTAATTCTATGGAGCCTAGGATCACTCTCAGCTTCTCAGGGCTGCCAAAATGCCTTCAGATATTAAGCCAAGCATGTATCAATGCAATGCCATATATCAGAGCCTGAGGTGTAGTTATGGAGCTGTGGTACAGAATTATCAAGATGCCAAATGGCACAGCTGCTGTTCTGCTGACAGAGCATGGTGGTCAAAACCAAACCAGCTGGGTTTGGTTTTATTGATGTCTGCTTAACATCAACAGCTGTGTGACTGAGGCAGGCACAGTAGGTGGCAAGGCACAGCTACAGGGGGAAGGACCTAGCATGCAAGTGAGAAACAACCAAGAAGTTCTGCTGGCCCCCCAACAATAAGGACACAGAGACAGAGCAGCAGCTAGAGGGAAGTAGAGATTCAAATTTACCAGAAACACACATGATGGCATTTCACCATCACCTTCCACATCTTTTAATACATACCAACTCCACCGTATGAAATTTCAGAAATCAGAATTGTTAAGTGTGTCAAGCACATATACTGTGGTGTTAGAGCTGCTTTGTCAAATACAGTTTATAAAAGGTGGGGAGCCTTTTTAAAACCATCAGTTTTTCACACAAGTTGGATGTAAGATAAGCAGGTGGTTGACATCAGGTAACTGTTCTTTTGGGAAGTTCAGCATCAGGTTTGAAAGGAAGGCTTAACTTGCATTCACAGCAATATAATACTACTTTTAATGAACAAGGTAATCAGCAACTCTGTAAAAAGAAGGGTATTCCCGGGTGTTGAACAGCAAAAGCACTACACTCATTTGCAATTTAAAGGCTAGTATTGGCAAGATCCTGTGCACTCTCTGCACCCATTTGGAGTCAGTGGAAATGAATGGCACATAACACCTCTCAGGATCAGATCCAAAGGAAGAAGTGTTCATCTGACTTAAATTACCGCTTCACATGGAAAATACTTAAACTTTGAAAATGATAGAAGGAAAGCCACTACTGAATTCATTGCAGAAATCCTCATTTTCAGTAAAGGTGTTCTGGGAACATATAGTCAAGAGCCACAAAAAGAGCTACTCAACATTTCCAATATGCTGCTGCAAACTGCAAGTTCCTGAGGAACTAATGGGAAATCTTGAAAGCTCTTAAAAAACTATGAAGATTCTGTGCTGAACCTCTTGTAGGTCAAACAAAAATTATGTACCTTATTTCTGACACAGGTCCATTATTAATTCCATCTGCAACATCCAATATGCTCATTTCTCTCAACTTCTGCTATACCCTTTTCATTCCTCTTCACACAGACAGTGCTCACCCTGCCTAAGACTCTCAGATGACTCTTTAATACAGTATCCACATAAAAAGAGAGTCTAATGCATATATTTAAAATTTCTTAATGAGCTAAAAACTTACAGTGGCAAGTCAGGGCCCTTCCTGTCAGTTCTGAGCAAATTATTTTATTTCTGACCTCTTGTAACTACGGTAAAAATCAGACTGCAAAGTCTTGCATAGACTTATTTGTTTTGAAAGGTGCATGGCACACCTTTCTGACATAAAAATGCAAGGAAAAATATATTAATGTGTTGTGTATCAACTCAGCTTCTAATGCTGTGCAATATCCCCAGTAATCAATGGCCTCAGCAAATAGATACAGTCAGAGAAAAACTCAAGACTTAGATCACAATTCAGTCTCTGTAAAAATGTGTGAGGAAACAAAAGAAAGGAGCCAGGATAGTACAGGTGAGCAGGTTCTCCATTGTACCTCTTCTAACTGCAGGGAGGAACAAACCAGATAGCAGGAGGATTATCTTAGAAGTCTTTTTCTGGCAGTCAGGGTATGGCCAAAAGGAAAGGTTCCAGTTTTTCAAAGAGAAATTGCCAGAAAGGGAACTGAAGAACACTTTGACACTGGAGGGATTTGTCCTGTTCCCATCATTACTATTCCACTGCTCCCTGCAAAGACCTCAGAGACAGCAGAACAACTCGTGATGCTTGCAGCCTGCCACTGAACTGCTAGGTTTGGATGCATGCCTTAGATTCTCAGGACTGGCATAACTAAATCTTCACATTTATATTCAGCTATACATACAAATTCAAGTGCAAACCCAGAATGTGAAATAACCTATGCAAAGCCTACAGAGCTTTCATTCTTACAGGTTTCACCTTTGCAGCAGTGGTTATTGATTGCATGGAGAACAAAAATAATCAAAAAAGTTTAAAGAACAAGCTGGCAACCTCAAGAAGTTCTATTATTGATGGAATATTTGTCTCTTCTCCTTCATCCCAGTTTGAAAGCCCATCTAACTTATTGAGATCTCGCACTTCAGGTAGCCTGGCAGAGCTAACGGAAAAAAACCCCATGACTTATCTCCCATCATGCAAACCCCAGGTATTTCCCTCTGCTTCTCAGAAGAACATCTGGAAAGCAACACCATACAAGAGATTGGCTCAAGGGTAGTAGGGCATGAGAAGCAAAAAATCCTTCTGAATATTTGTGCTATATTTAAACACCAGACCAAAGCTTACACTTGGAGTGAATGTCTGTCTCTCTGCTGTGGGAATGCAGATCCAGGCACTGAGCAAGGATGTGGTAAGCTTTTCACAACATGCCCCAAAGCAATGGCATTACTGCAAGACTGTAAAAATGGAGCATGCAGTGCTTCCATCTTCTATTGCAATTGTTGCAGGGACAAAACATGGAGCAAAAGGAAATTTCACCAGTGTACTGGGGAAAAAAAAAAAATCTCTGTTTTCAGCACAGAAAGTTCACCTGTTTTGTAGAAATACCTCCTAAGGGATGACACAGTAAAATGAAAGCAACTCAGACCAAATTTCAGAAGGTGTCTTAGTTTGGAATTCAAAATTCACATAAAACTGGAGCAACATCAGAATCAATTGTCAGTGAAAGCAATGAGACCTACAGGTATTTAACTAAGTTGGGGAAAGAACATCTAGAACAAGCAAGCATATTAATTTTACTGTTTACATCCATAAATTTAGGAAATCATCTTCTGAGAAACAGACTTCATTTTTTTAGTATCATCTCACCTCAACTTGTTATTTGTGCATTTTTCTCCCTCCTAACAGGAACAAAAGTATTGTTCATGCAAAGTGGCACCTAGGAAAGACCAAGGCTGATATAGGAGGATTGCACAGAAAGCTAACTTTTTGGGGAAGCATATTCCCAAGGTAAGTAGTCACATAATCAAAATCATTGTGGGAACTAGTCACCACATCTAAATTCATAAGTATCAAAATTAAGTCATTACCAAGAGAGCAAAGAGCTGCTCAGTCTGAACTGCCAGTACTACACACAGCATTTGAGACTAACAGCCACCTGTTCACATAAAATACAAAAGAAGTTAATGCAGCTTCTTGCATGAGCTACGGAGGTGGGAGCTACACTAATTCTCAGGATTAGGGATCCTGTAGGAGTCAACGAGCAAACTTACCACTGGAGCTAATTGCCTTTTTATTTTCCTGTATGACTGAGAAACACTCACATCAGTCACTGCCAATTCGAGATAAAGATATGTCTGTGTGACACCTACGTGACAGCCCAGCTAATTAGGGCACCAGAAGAGATGTGCCAGTGGGAACACAGAGGTGTGGGCTGATATTCTCTCTGAAGAGGACAACTCCTTTTACACAGAGCGGGAACTGCTGCCACAGTCACAGTGCTGCTGCTGTGACTCCACTCCTCACCGGGCTGCACTCTGCTGTCAGATGCAGCACAGACATGCTCTTGCTCCTGTCAAGATGACTCTGCTTACAGTAATGCAGAAAGTATTAAACAGTTACAGACATCCTACATGCATCACAACTTACACTGTGTAAAGTGAAAACAGCAGATTCTTCTGTTTTATTTTGCTTCTGTGTTTTTCCAGTGTCTTAAGAAGTAGCTCATCTGCAACACTGAGGGCAGAGGGTTTAATGCAGAAATTCGTAAGTAAAGGCAATGCTTCTGAAATATACAACAGATAAAGGGGAAATTCCAGGATAATGCTGTATGGTTTGAAACACCACACTTTTTTGTTCCTTTACAACTTTTCACATCAGCAAACAATAATTTCAAAATTGCAGCCAGATCTTACACTACGCCTGCATGCTAATTGTGGGTCATTACTAATTTAAAATTCCATTCTCTTCCTAACTAACAGGAATTTACTTTTACCCTAACTCATAAACACCTGATTAATTTCCAAATCAAAAGTGTGGTTGCCATATTGTATCTGGAGGTGTATACAGAGTCACTCTTACCTTGCTCTGTTGTACTTTAGCATGCCTGTTCTTTATTGAAAAGGGAAAGAGTAGGAAAGTCAATTTTGCAGGTATCCTGGTCAAGGTAGAAAGGTTTCACTAGAGATAAAGGTTGGGCTTCATGCTAAATTTTTGGGGCTTAGAGAAGTGTTCAGGAATTTGTTTTCAAATGAGCTCTGGAAGTTTGCTCAGCTTGAAACATGAACGATCATGAAAGTCACATTCTGCCTCTTCTTAGTTCACTTCTTCAGCTGGTTGAATGAGTCCTTTCAGCAGTTACAAAATTGCACTTTTCCAGTACATAAAAACTTGTCTATAATACTGCCTCTTCCCAGTCACTAGGTGCTCTGTACACACAAGTAATATTTTTAATCTCACAGCCAGTTATACTGGCACACAAACTTTCACCAATGTCGATTACACTGTACAGAGCTTGTACAACAGTATCTAACTTTTACTCTTTTTTTGTTGTTGTTGTTTTTTGGTTTTTTTTTCCATGAACTGTGTCTTTTGGAGCATTCCTACATGAGACTGCTTCAATTTTTGCTGTGTTGATGCTCACATGAAGTCTCTTCTGAGCCACACACTGAACTATGAGCAGTGTTAACTGTTATCCCGGTGCAACATGGAAAGTTTTAATTAAAACATGCCTTTCTACTCCTTCCTCCATTAATGTACATGCTACTGTACTGCAAAATCTAGCAACAACAAATGACAAAAAACTTCAATTTGTCTTTGGTATGTAAGAATTATAGATAAACCACAATTGCTATCCATGGTTATTACTGAAGTAACAGCATGCAATTAATTAAGTTGCTTGTATTTTATTCATTCTTCAACAGTCACACGGTTGACCAACTTATCATAGAGATAAGTAAAGCACTGTATTTATTTTCATACTGAGTAATACAAATAGAGAAACATACTGTGTCATTCATAGCTGGAATTCACACAACTTAAGGTTAAACACGTAAGGTTGGTTTGCATTAAGATTGGCCTGAGTTTGAAATGTATTGGTTAAGAATAATAAGTCAAAAAAGGCAGTATTCCTAAAATGTCACCAGATTAATAGGAATCAGTAAAAAGCAACACAAGACAGAGTGATATCTTTCATTTTATTAGAGCAAAAGTCTTCCCCTAAAGTAATTTTCTCCAGAGTGGAATGGTTTACAAATGATGAAGGTGATCATGCCCTTGAAATCCTCCTTGACCACAGCTTTAAAAACAGAGCAGAAGAATCTCCTTCTGCTTCAGAGGTGTTTTAATTGGACTTTTGCATAGATAAACTAACACATCTACATCTCAGACTGTGGAACAAAATTATATGTAACTTATTAAATGCTTCTGTGGCAAAATCACAGGGNTTATCAGGGGTGGGTCGTTTAACAGGTGATAACAGCTAACAGCTAATGGTCCACAGCTGGTGGTAATAGAATACATCTATTTTTAACCTAGGACAGGTAGACACCAATAAAATACAATCCTCTCCCTACTTCTCTGGAAATGCTGAAAAAAACAAGCAGAACAAAAATATTGCAGTAATTTAGTGTCAAGCAATTTGTAAACTACGTTAATCAGAACTAAATTTGTAATGGCTGCACCAAGACATCTGCTTCCCCTCACCCTTAGATTTAAGTGTCCCTAATACTTTATGCATTTTTTTTCTTTTGGTAACACACTGTGTGGGCAGTCTCTTAGGAGAGACTGCCACGATACCAACAAATTTGTAGTAAGGCGTGATTTGACACTATGCTGATCTGCTCATACTGTACTGTGAGTAGGAGACAGCAGCTTACCAAATCATTTTCTGATGAAAAAAACCCCACAAACATTGGCCATCCACAAAGGTCTCCACAACTAACAGCCAGAAGCAGATTTCAGAGGGACAATCACCATCTGCTTCCGGCCAATATGGCCAAAAAAACCTTGTATCATTTTGCAAACTGTGTAAATTCAGCTACTTTTACTTTGTACTTATTTTCCTCCTCCAGTTTATCTTCTCTGAAAAGTTCAAAGTCTCACAGAAAAGAGAAAGGACCTACATACATGGAAGAATGGACATGAGAAGAAATACCACCAAGGAAGTTTCAGCTGCCAGTATTTCCTCAGCTGCCAAGCTTTTAACTTAGTACTTTCCTTTTTTTCTCCTCTGCATGGAGAGCAGATGGATTCACACTCCAGTATCTGGTGGCATCACAAATCAGTGAATCGCAGCTCGACTGAAGTCTTGGAAGCAAGAAACCGATTAATTATTTTAAGCTTGCAGAAGCCAGACAACCCAGAGGAGCTCTGCCAAGCAAATACAGAGTAGAATTTATGGATGTAATTGTGAACTTCTGATAAACTGACACTGGGTGGAAAAGGTCTGGTTCGCTTCAGAGTGACAGGAATGACTTTCTAAGAAGCATAAGGAAAAATTGTGACGGATTGCTGGAATAACTTCCAATTGCAGCTTCTTTCTACAGGTGTCCCAAATCCTCATTGGTACTTCTGATCCTGCTGTTGAGCAATCCCTGCGCAACGTTTAGGACAGGTCCACCTGCTGCTTGTACTTCACCTGCACGCCTCTACTGCCTTCACTGCAGTAGAATACTTCACACTGTGTTGTTTCCTCTATTACCCCAACACAAACACCACTTCAAGCTTTCTCTATGAAAAGATTTCCTTTTCTCTGCAGTAAGCTTTTTTTTTCCCCTTTTCCCTTAATCATTCTCACAGCTCTTTTCTGAGACATCTGCAAATTAGTCTCCAATGCCATGCACCAAATCCAGCCACTCCACTCCAGTAGCATTTCTATTATTGCCAAATTCAGATGTGGTACAGCCTTCCAAGACTTGCCTGGCATTTTCTTGATGACGGATTCATGGAGCACATTAGATGTCATGATGGAAGAACAACACTTGCAGCTTTTGCCTACCTGACAACTATTAATTATTAATTGTGATGCTGCACCATGTCATGTTGGCTTTTTGTTTTCTACAGACTGTAATGGTGATGGGAATGTAGTATAGAAGCAACACAACAGTAAAGAGCCTGCAGAGAACCTGCAAACAGGGCTTTTTTTCCAAGTATTTCACTCAAGTGTACTGGTACTAGGATTGACTAAGTTAGGATTGACTAAACGGATTCTCAAGTTGAGCAATGAATGATCATCTCTTGCCCTCCTCCCACTACAGACACACTCAATTTAATACTGCATCCATTCAAGAAGACATTCCCCTGTCTCCCTGCTTAAGCACTACACAGCAGATGTGTGCAAAGAGACAGCAGGTTGCTACAAAATGTGGGCCAGCTGCTCCCTGCTTCCCGTGTCACAGTGGGGATGAGTGACCAACAGGTAGACACAGCTAAAGGCAACCCCCGTTTGATTATTTACAGGTTCCCAACCCCAAACCTGATAAAAGTCCGTAATGATTAACAGCCAGCTGCTGAAGAGAGTCACAGCAGTCCATAGTTCATAGGAACAAAACCAGGAGTGTTTCAGTGGGAGATCAGAGCAGTGAACAGCAGCTCCCACAGGCTCAGGCAATTTGTGCAGAGGAAGGAAACCCCCAAGTCCTCCCTCCATGGAGCTGGCCAATTACAGCTCATTTCTACTATCAGTGCTTTAGTCCTTTCCTCTACTGTGTAGAAAAATTTGTCAACATCAGGGCCTAAATGTCCTTTTATATCTTTTCCTTCATTTCATTCTGTTCAGTTTTCTATTTACTTTCTCTTTACTGAAGTCAAGAAACACAAAGTTTTGCAAAGAAAAAATGAGCAGACTAAAGTACAATTGGCAATTCTAGCATCACTAAACAAAAAGCCTCCTGACTACCCATTTATAGATTCCAAACCTTTCTTTGGGAAAGGCTCTTCCTGAGATTTCTTCTGCACCTTCCCAACTTGTGACTTACTTAATTCCTACAAAAAGTGTGCTATCAAGTAAAATTCATACACGGGAGGCCCCCAAGACTACTAAGTCTGATCTGGAGCAGTTTAATGGTACTGCTTCTCAAGGGAAAGACATCAGTGGAGAGATTTCACCCTTTGCAGCTGCAAATTTCATGCCCATCATCAAAGCAGCTGTTTTTAAAATTTACTCTTACAAGCTACAATACCTCTTGCAGGTTTATGCAGCTTACACAGAGACAGGAGACATGAAATTCTGTGCATTAACAGAACAAAAAACCAGCTTCACAGCAGTCACTACCTGTAGGTCCTAAATATAAGAGTTCACGTGAACAGTAAGAATATCAATATTATAGAGGCTTGTTTTCTCCTCTGAATATTAATAGCATGCCCCATGGATTTGCAGCAAAAGTATTTAAAAACATTTAAGGCCCCATTGCCAAACTGTTTCTCAGCCTAGCAGTTCTGTCCAAGCCTTTCCTTGTGCAGAGCCAGGAGCTGGACTCAGTGATCTTGCTAGGTCCCTTCCAGATCAGGATATTCTATGGTTCTATAAGAAAGGCTTAAAAATCTTTGCTTATTATTTGTGAAAATTAAAAGATTTCCCTGTAAGCTCCTGACAATACTGATTAGTGCCTGTGGACAAACACCTGTAACATACCATAAGTGTCTATGATATGTTATGTCATAACTCTCTAATCATGGTGCTGGTTTGCTCTCTAAACTGTTCTGATGAGCATCCAACTCGAATGGTGGTGGCACAGCTACTGAAAAATGCTGGACTGAATGCCCACTTAATATGGAGAAGTTAATGGGAAGAGGTACTGAAAAATAAACTGAATTGGAGTAGCTCCACTCCTGCTGCAGACATGCTGATCTGAAATAAAAGTCACTTTATTCTGAAAATAATTATTTCCCTCACAAAGCTCAGCAGTAAATCTGGCCTTGAAAGAACTGTCCCTTTTCAGCTCATAACAGAAAGAACCACAGAATATGAACTTAATGCAAATAACTTGCTCAAAGGAAAACTAAAGAGTTGCTTGCCTTGGTAGGCACAGGAAAAAAAAAAGTCTGCTTTTTATAATAACATTAACCCAGACAGTAATTTGTCTTTTTATAACTAATGAGCAACTCGGTTCTGTCAAGATTCATTTTGATGTGGTGGGCTTCTGAACAAGACCTCTAAGTAGCTGCTTGCTGGAACGTAAGTGTGTGGGGAAGAGGCCTCCATTTGCTTCTCCTAGGACAGGTAGCTGGAGAACAGCTAAGGTTTAAAACTGTGCAAGAACTGGAACAAAGCTAAGTAGAAGTTTACTGGCAACAAATTGCTAAAACCCTTGGGGGAAAAAAAAAAAAAAAGAAAAAAAAAAGTAAATTGTGGCTCCCTAAGCACAGCTCATTCCTTGGGAGCCCTGCGAGGTTGCCCAGCAACATCCCACAATCACTGTGGGTCAAGTCCTCAGGACATAATCTAGCCTATTGACTTTAATTCAACCAGCCCTGGCACAAGGTACTGCCAACTGTGAACAAGAAGAAAACAGAAGCAATGCAGACTGGAGAGCTCTCAGATGTTGGGAGGAAATTTCACAGTTTCCAAATGTTTTATCCAAATTGTTCTGATCTGCTGAATTCATTATGTCTGTTCTATGGTCATTCTTTAAAAGAGGTAATTCAGAAACAAATTTTAATTTCAATTTAATAGGAAAGCAAGAACCAAAGTCCATTGATGCAATGAGACATTTTTGAATTCAAGCCATTTCTCAGTACCCACACTCCTGCTACAGATACTCTCTCAAAAAACCCTAATGCCTAATCTTGGAGGAATTCGTAATAAAAATACTTTCCACTCTATCAAGCATAGTTGTTCATGACAAGCTTGACCAGAAAGTCATCCTTCCCTCTTGTGGATAACTTGACCCTTCCAAAACTCATTCACCTAATACATTACTGGGAAACTTTGCTGTGAAGTCACAGTTTGAGTGTATCACACACATCTCTCCAGCCTTTCAGAAGGACAGAATTGCTTTGAGATGTATATATATATATGTGTGTGTGTGTGTGTATATATATATATATATATGTATGTCTCTTTTAGGTAAGTACAGCTATGAATAGAAGATGAGACCTTGGGATGGCATGAAGTTCCACTGAGTATTTGGCTTTCCCATGTAAAACATAGCAGAGTTTTACAGCCAAACTCTGTAAAAGAGAGCAGCTTTCTGACCCGGGCTGCAGCATGCACGGTGTAATCAGCAGCAGTCAACAATCCCTCTGCACAAGTGTTCCTAGCAGAGTCCCAAAGGTTTTAGCTTTACTGTAAAAGAGGGAGCTCACATGTGTTGGAGGAAGGGAGATTCCTTCAGAAAACATTTTCCCTCTCACTGGAACTACAGTAATGACTCTTAAGCCCAGGCTTATAAGGAGTATTAGTCCACTCACTGAAATCCAAGTGTTGTGGGCTGGGGTTCCCCCTCTGAAAAATACTTAAGAGTAAATTTTAAACCTATTATTTTTATTACAAATTCACTTTCCAATACTTGTGCAATGCAATTTGCTGCAATTCCTTTCTTTGGAATGAAATCTGGGTTTGAAGCTCACTATTTAAATTACTAACAAGAACAATGGGAAACAAACCCACCACCTCATTGCAATAAGCAAAATGTGTGGTAGTGGATTTAGGGTTTTTGACAGATACAGGTTTACCACTGATGGTCCAAAAGCCAGAATAATCCTAGACCCTGGTATTTCGTGCAGGCGTCTGTAACAGTGACACTCAACACAGTCCCCTGGACCTGGTGGTCTATGGGCACTGCACCCCAGCCTGCTTATCAACAGCAGCATGCTCCCAGATGGCCAGACCCCAGCAAACCTCAGTTAATTACTAAATACAGTTTCCCTCATGGAGATATTTCGGCGAAGGCCGTAGACGGAACCTTTGAGTACGAAGTCACCCAAATGTAAATGCACATATCTGTGATTGTAAACACAGCTATTTCAGCCTTGGCCCTTGGGGAAGGACAACAAACATGTAAAATGAGAGCTCTGAAGCAAAAACCAAGTGAAGAAAGAAGCATTTTGCTTGTGTCATTCCTAATACAGGCATCTAAGTATCTAAACTAGTTTCTCTGAGAGGCTAGTTTGTGCTTTGAAGTACATGCCTTTCAAAATGTATCCACGATCTTTCTGTGAAGGCTAATGATAATTTTATCTCTTCTGAGCCTTGCAGTAACAAATGCTGACAGCCCCAGATGCCAGGTCCTTGGTGAGAGCATCTGTTTGTTTATTCAGGATTAAGTTAAACTACTTAGCCACCATTACAGTAAATCCACCTCTCCTACAGACCGTCTTAGGAGTACTGAAGAAAATAATGAAACACCACATACTGCTGTGAGATCAATCGCACTCAGCAGACTAAGAAACCTCTGACAATTTATTCTTGGTGTGGAGGGGTGGGGAATAGACTGCACCAAACATCGCCCCCAAAAAAGAGAAGATAAAGGCCTTATTAGGTGCTCTTTGTTTTGACCTCATCACATCACACCTTGATGCTGTGGCAGACTTTCAAAAAGGGACTGTAAAGCTTGATCCGGCAGTCTTTGTCCAACAAGAAATGGGTTTAGATACCTAAATAATTATGCTCAGTTATATGAAAAAGGACTAGATGTCTTTTTTTTTTCCCTGAGGCAATTCACAGTAGCCCTTTTACCATCTTTCAATATTTGAAATGTAAAGACTTTTTGATTTAATTTCCTCTTCCTTAGGGGCATGAAAGAAATGTTGTGCTCTCACTGACATGAATGCAATTTGAGACTCTAAATTTCCAGACCTGTAACACCAATGCCATTTCTCCACACTGGCAAAATATTCTCATGCATCATACAAAGATCTAAAGATGTGAGTGCATCAACACGTAGTAAGACCACAGGATACGTATTAAGCAAACAACAAAGAACATATTTTAAAGGGGGATTTTCAAGGCATGCTACACTGTAATCTATTTAATTAAAAAAAAAAAATCTGAAGGTGGCATAGTTAGCTTCCATTCTGCCATTTAAGGCAGCTGTAAGATTAGCCTTTAATTACTAAATGATGGTGCGAAAGCATGAGACCTGCTCACCAGCTGTTTCTGCAGCACAAGCAGAAACTGTCTGGCTACACCTCAGAGTATTGGGGGAGTAGGCAAGAGCACCTGCATGCTGCTGGGTTGGAGTGACTTTAGGTGTACAAGTAAGATTTTGGAGGCTTTTCTTCTCACGAACAGGCTATGATGATTTATAGATACAGCAGCACGAGCTGAAGGATTAAGAGAATTTGGGTTTAATAAGACTGCAGTCTAGGACCTGGCTAGGGCACCCAGGAACCCAGCTGCACAGGTACCCTCTGCACTGCTGTTCTTGCTCTCCTCTGCCTTGTGCCTCCAGTGTTTCTCCACCCGCAGCTGGAGACACTGTGGGAGGTGGGGCCAGCTGGCTCACAGCAGCTGCATGTCATGCCAAACACCCAGCTGGAGGTGGGTGGCAAGACCACCAGAGGCTGCATCTCTGTGGTTGGGAACTCACCCTCAGCTCTCCCCATCAAAGCACAGAAACCACTGCACTGATGTCACTCAGCAAACAGCTTCTAAAAATCTCCTGTGCTGTGCAGACTCAGCAGGCGTCGTGCATCCGGAGGCAAAAGCTGCACCAAGCCTGGAGTGATGGGTCCCCTGCAGAGGAAAGGCTCTGCAGTGGGAAAACCCATAGGAAATGGGCCCAGGCTGGGCTGCCAGGAGACACTCTGAGGTCAGGGCAGCGAATGAGCAGCTTCCTCTCTGCGAGATGCTGCGCACTGCTTCCCCCGCAAGTTCCCGAAGTAAAAAATTATTGCAGGCAGGAAAAACATGACATTTAGTAACATAAATTGACAAGTTCTCAACAGGAACAAAACTATTTTTTCCACTTTGTTTCTTTATATAAACAGTATTTGATTTTTAATATGCAAAAGACTGACAGCACACCAAGCATAAAATAGATTGTGATCTCCGTAAACCAGGATGGCTGTTATCAGATTGGCACCAAACAAGGCCATTGTTGGAGCTAAAATTACCTCTCAGGTCTTGCTCCGCCAAAGGACACCCTGTCCCACGGCAAAGACACACAGCCTACACAGACATCCACTAGAGGGGCCAGGAGACAAAGGTCTGGGAGAACTGGAGAGTGGACCCCTAAGCAGGTTTATGGAACCAGGCTGGCTCACTCCAAGGTTTGCACTCCAAACATGCGATAAACATTCAGGAGAAAGAAAGAAATAGTGAATAGTGAGTATTTCTGGATTTGATTATGCAAAATCAAATGGAGCACTAGTTGTTGATACCCTCTGATGTTCAAAACAGTCAACATTTTGTTTATCTTTAACATGTATGGCCTTAGTGCAACTGGTAAATGAGCACCAGTGAAGATGCCACCCACTATCCCTCTGATTTTCACAGTACTACTCATTCTTCTACTCGATCAGGAACCTGTAAGACAGGGAAAGTGGTTAGCACTTTCTGCACACACAGGCCAATCACTTCTACAGTGGTTTCTTTTTCTGCAGCACCATTCCTGACTGAAATTTGCCATAGTCATAAGAAAACTGTTTCTTTAGTATGTGTCTCACATACGGTGTTCTGAAGGGTGTGTATCTTCCCTGACACTTTAATTGTCAGAATAATTTGACACATAACCATCAGGAGGAGCCTGGAGTACCCAAGGTAAGTTGTAACACACAGATGCAGAATTCCAAGAGAAAACCAAAAACTTAAACAACTTTCATTCTGTGAGTTTGCTTTTGAAGGAAGAATACAAGAAATTGTTGTGAACCTTATTTTTTTAATTGACATTTTAAAAGCATATAGCTTTGAAAAAAATCTAACATGACATGAAAACAACTTGCAAAAACTTATGACTCCCCAGGTATAACCTGAAAAAGAATTGCTGCTTGTCCCTCAAATTGATAGCTGGGCCCTGGAAGAAGTGGAAAATACAGAGAAGAAAATAATTTCAAATATGGTTTGCAATGCAGAACTGGCAAACTGCAAACCCATGGCTAGGTTGAGAGTCAACAGTGGGCAGTGGACAGGGCACAGCTAGGATGGGTGATAGGGCAAAAAAAAGACGGGATGGAAAGAAGATGATGAAGAAACCTGGAAATCTGAGTTTGCTGCTAAAGGGATGACTCTGCTGCAAGGATGTGAAGATGGGGGTGAGGGACTGCTGCATGTGGGAATGGCAGCTATGGTTCACACACTCTAATAATTAAAATCATTAATAACAGAAGGATTCCAGGCATAGATAACATTTACTACATACGTCTTATGCACAACAAAGTGTGTGCTCCTTATGTAGGATCTTATGCATGCACTATGCCCTGCAGGGAGGCATAAGCACACAGATACATACAGAAGAACTTTTCTCATGGCAATTTATTGGGTACGCACATTATTTGCAGCCTAAATGGTCATTATTCCTACTCCCAAAGACAGAACAATGGGGAAGACAGAAAGGTTTGTAGCGAGGTGGTCATTCATCACACCTCTTGTTCATTACGTGTTTTAGGTTATGGCACACCACTATGTACAGTATTGTGGCACATTTTTTCTTAGAATCCATGGAGTTTTAGCAATATATAACTAAATGAGGAACATGAATAAGTAGAGTATTGCAGATACAAGTGTGTCTGCAATGATGTCTTGCCCATTAGAAAGGAACTTGTTTAATGATCAGAGTTTTTACTAAAATAACAGCTTTGATTAGCAGCAGACAGTAGTGCTCATAGAAGTCACTGATTTATTTTAATTGGCTTTGAGACCCACATTGCATTAATTTTTCCACACATGAACTGCAGTGTTTTACTCATCAAGGTTTACTTCTACTATTGATAATCCCTTTATTTACTGCAGCACATCTTCAATAATTAAGTGCCTTAAACTTCTCTTTGTTTTGCTAGGGATGGAAAGCCAGTGAATGAGTTCTCATTTAAAGAGTGTGGGGGAGGTGAGTAGTGGAGGAGAAAGACAACTTTTTCCTGAAGACTAAGGGGGAGGATTAAACATAAATTGCTCAGGAGAAAGTCAGACATTGACTCAGAGTAAATGAAGGGAGCAGAAGCAGGGCTCTTGGCACTGAAAGTACTGTGTGACAACAGAAAACAACCTCAATCCCTATTACTCCCACCAGGCATTAAAGAAGGAAAATGGTAACAGCTCCATCATCAGGGGCCCAGCTCAGGGGTCCCACAGCCATGTCAGGCAGTGGGAGACCAGCCCTGCTGGGGCACAGCTGGGGCAGGCAGGGCTGCCGTGGGGTGCTGGACCATGGGCAGGAACAGCCAGGGCTGGTGGTGCCCTGGGGGCCCTGGCAGCCTGGAAGAAAGGAAGCACCCCTGCCCTGCTGGGCCAGCCAGGGCGTGGAAGGCAGGCTCAGCAGCAAGGGGAGGGCTACGAGATCCTTCCCAGCACCAACAGTAAGGACACAGCTCAAGATGGCATTTGGGCTGATGCGAGTGGAACGCGGCCGCACCTGTAGCCTACAACAAACCAAGCCTGACATTCCTCCAACATGCACCAAAGAAAATGGTGAAGTTGGGTTTTGGTTGGATATATATATATATTTTTTTTTTTTTTAATTTAAAGTCCCTTGTGTTTATCTCAGTGCTAACAGACAGCGTGTTCCCCAGGTCCTGATCCAGCAAGGCCCATCCCTGACAGTGACCTCATCATTTTGCAGAGCTACAAACGTGGCCACGTGTACGCACACACGACAGGGCACGCAGCGCACCAGGATGTCTGGGATATCAATACTGTACTGCATAATAATATAAATGTGTAGTAAAACATGTCTTGCATATGCAGTGAAACAATGTAGATGAAATACGCCTCCTTCCCCTCAAAGGTAACTATTTTTAATGACTAAATTAAGATAATGCATTTAAAAGATGCAGCTTGCTGCATGAACAGAACATACTCAAGGACGGCTCAATTTTTTACTATTCAACATCTCTTCTCAGTTAACTGCAAGTCGAAGGACAAACCTTCTTGACTGTTAATGATGAGAAAAACTAACAACTGCTGTCCTGCCTAAAAACGTCCACTCCTCCAGCTGGCCAGAAACCAAGCGGAAATTCCAGATCAGGAGGCAATTATTTATGTATGTCTCCTTCCAACCACCCCCCTCTAAACCTTAAATTTGCTTCTAAGTGGGAATTAATCCTTCTTGGAGCACTGCTGTATCTTTACAATAAGGTCAATGACAGTTCTTGTTTCAGCTGCACTTGCGAGATTTTTGTCCATGTTACAAGCAAATTTCCTTTTATTGTGCTTGAGATAAAATAATTCTTCAGCTTTGGGGTATATTTTTTTTAAATACACCATCACACTTAAACCAGAAATTACGTTCCTGCCTACTACAACCTGTTGTTGCAAGTTTTATTTAAAATTCTTTCACATTTTAAAAGACATTTTTTAAAAATCCACAAGTAGAAGAAAATGCCATTTTTACTTTAGGCTCTGTCTCAGTTCTCCAAGAGAAAAGGATCTCACTGACAAGCATTCACTATCACATTTTCCCCCTACACTCTTTGCAGATAAACAACACTCACAGAATCTACTGACTAGATCTTATACTTTTGGACTGAAATAAATGCTCCTTCTTGTGTACTGGATTAAGACAGACTGGAAAAAAAAAATCTCATTTTAATTTGTTTCTGTTGATGATGCAGAACAATTCTTCATTTCATGCAGAAAATGTTTCTCCAAGTGATCCAACTTCAGATCAAAGTATCACCTTTTCATACAGCTCTTAAAAAAGGCTACAGTGTGTGCAGTAACATTTGAAACAAATGATAGTTACCCAATAGTGGGCATAGGCTTTAAAAAATGTAATGGGGGGAGCTTTAAGTTGAAAATACCTCTTTTTGGCTGGTGGTTTTTGCAAAAGGAAAGCATCTTTTAAGTCTTCAGGCATTCAGATGTAATCAAGTGATCTATACATAACATCAGAATGCTGTAAGTCACTACTATAGTACTTAACTCTTGCAGTTGAATCCCCGAGGAGCTGTAACACACAAAATAAAGACAACAAGACAGGCCTCTCATAAAGCTTGCAGTATATCTTACTTGCATGGAGTAAAGCTCCCAGAGGAATCCTCACGCACAGAGTTGAAGACACAACTCAGGCAGGCAGCCATTAAGTGAATCTAAATAATCAAGAGCCGTGATCGGAGCTGAAGATAACAGGCGAGCTGTGCCACAGTACTCTGAAGTAGCATTCTTCAATGGACAGGCTACAGAGAATGAAAGTTGCCCCCTGTGCTCAGCCCAAAAAAGTAATGTAAATGCTTGCAGGGCAAACAGACATGGACGAATGATTTCCCTAGGTTGTATGATCAAGTTGGACAAGACGTGGCCCATCAACAAGAGTTTGCCCAAAGGACAAGGGTCAGATCTGGCAGCAGCTGTAGGGAGCTGACAGACATGAGACAGGAGCTAACAGAGACACAAACTTCAAAGTATCATTCTGGATCTGAGAAGGAAGCACTCAGAGATGCCAGGGACAAGGCACGCTTTGTAGCCACCCAGTGACATCAGCCACCCCAAAGAACAAATTATTTCTACAAAAAAAGGCACATGTTTTTTTCTGCTTCTTTAATTATCTAAAGCAAATGCATGTACAGTCATAGATCTGGGACAATTGTAATTTTCCCAAGTTCTTATATGCTTTCACCATGGGGCAGGACCTGCAAGCAGACACCATCACTTCTTTTACAGACCAGAGTTTTGCTCTATTACAAGCAGAAATGTCACTACAAATTTCATCCTCCTCTCTGACACCATCCAGCCTCCTGAGCATGATTTGTGCCTCATTTACTGTGTTTGCAGCTGGTAATTCTATTCAACAAACTCTGCTTGCTAGAAAAATTATCATGATAACCCGAACAGCTTTGTCTTGGAGAACCACTGCCATTCTTTTTTTTTTTTTTTCAGTGGAAAACAACTCAGTCGTGTTCCCATTTGCCTCAACAGTGCTTCAGTGTTCAGCTGTCAGTTTGTGAAGGCTAACAACAAGTGGGAAGCCTTCCTAGTTTTTCAAGATAGGACCTTCTCTCTTGAAAGAAGTCAAAACCTAAAGCTAGTCAAAGAATTTACAAAGAATGTAAGGGAAATGGAACAAAACGGCAAGAAATATGTAATTCAAAGATTCCTTTTCCATGAACTCAGTTAAGAGAGATTTAAATATGCTCAGAATAAGGACCCTATAGAGAGACTACATTATGCATATGAGTTTTGAGTGGAATGAAAGAAAAGCTAATAAATGGATAGTAATAAGCAAAACCGTGAAAATGAAACTAGTGAAAGCCTGAAAGGAGGTTTTGGGAAAAACCTCCATTTTTTGTTTAAAAGGATGGTAAATAATGTTTAAGCGTATTTTCATTTTTTGTCTAATCTCTGAAAATTAAATGTTCTGTAAGAAAAAGCAGCAGATGCAGAAATGAAGCAGATATACAGACAAAGGCAGCAGATGCAAAAAGGAGTTACTGATGACTTTTCTCGGTTTTTTTTCATATATACTGCTAGCATTTGGTTCTCCTAAAAACAAACAAACAATAACACAAGCATTTAGGACAAGAGATGTCTTTTGCCTTCTCAGGAATGACTTCAAATGCCTTAGAAACCTGGCCTTTAGATATTTCCTGATTGAGAGCAGCTTGCTTGATTATGTCATCCTGTCCTCTGGTAAAATAAGTCTCATGGAGCCAAGAACATAATGCTGAGTAATCAGAATGTTTAGGGTTGGTGTGTGCAGTCCTTTCCATGATAACCTCTGCCTTTTGATTGTATCTGTACATACCATTTGCTCCTACATCACTTTCTGATAGGCTATAGGCAACCTCTTTCTCTTTTCGTGACTAGGTATAACAAAAGCAGCTGCTGGAAGCCTATTATCTAATTATCTTGTTAGATCCTGCAAGGACTGTGGTGCTCATATTAGCAGATCACAAATGTTTTAACCTCTCAGACCACCGTTTCTTATCTAGCACACAAAACACTGTTGTGCATTCTCTAAATGTGCTGGATGCTAAATGAGCTGTCAGAAAAGCCTTTTCTTTGTCACTGTCATCACTCATGTTGTTTTCAGCCAGCAGTATCTCCCAGTTTAGCAAGAGCTGCAGGATTAGAGCGCTTCATCAGATCATGGCCAGGACACAGCCCGGTATCTCCGCAGCTCTCCCAGGTGTCGTGGCCTCTGATGACACTGAGATGGACGCTGACAAGACATGCCCATTTCTGCTGGGCATCACTTGCTCTCCTGTCTTTAGCTGAGGTTCTTGCTCTGAGCTTCAAGAGTCAGAACACACCTGGATCACCATCAAATTGCTTCAGATTACTGACTATCTTGAAAGGCATATCTGAGTCTGGTGACTGAACACCCACCAGAATGCAAAAGTAATGTAAGACACAGAAAAGCTGCATCCAGCACACGGTTGTGGTGCCCCTGCACACATAGGCAGGAAAGCCCTCCATGCAGAACAGTTGTCATTTGTAACAATTTATAACCATCCCAGGGCTCTCTGTCCCTTAAACACCGACAATACAGGCAGCATGAATATAACACTGCAGTTAAAAAACTCAGGGTCATTACCAGGTCAACTTGTTCTCCCATTGCTCTGCTAGCTTCAGCTTGCTTTGCCATACTGATAATCTTTCAATTACTGAACTAGATGAAGCTGACCAGTAATGTAAGGGAGTTGAAAAAAATAAAGTCTATATACTCTGCTGAAGTGTCAGGTCCTGGATCTTTTTAAATGCAAATCCAAAAGTAATTTGAAAATCTCTAAATGTATTCTGTCAGCTTTTAAAACTCTAACCAACAATCTTTATTCACACTCCAGAAGGAAGAAATAAGGAACAGCAAACTTTGGGCTATTATTTTCTCCCTTCCATGTACTTCATCTACTTTCCAATGCAAAAGAATAACTCTTAAAATGTATCTCTTCAACTTATATATATATATTGATTCCAGTCTTAATTTCCAGAAATACTTGAAAAATATTTGTGAAACACCCCAGTAAGGATTCTGATTTGAACAGATCCATGTTGCAGATAACAATAAAATGGCGCTTTCAGACTGCACTTCTCAGGAAACAGAGGCTATTTTTACCTATTGTGCTATATACAAGCTAACCTATATTTCAATGCAGCCTTTGTGTCCAGTCTGCCTGCTTGTAACAGGCTAGAAGAGAAGCACACAGTTGAAAGCATGATCCACTATGGCAAATCCTATCAACAGTCAATCCATTTCAATACCCAGCCCCTAGTGTGACCCTGCCAAGGAGAGCAAAGTCTTTAGTCACTTCCCAGCTAGTTACAATCTACCAAGCTTGGGGTCCAAGAGAACACAGATTTCTTCTCATCCTCCTAACACAACTACTTTTATGCCCTGATTAGTTTTGATTAAATTTTTATTTTTGTCACAGTTACCTTAGCAAGCACAGCTTTTGATATGGTCAAAAATTACCTACCATTTAGAAAAACAGCAGAAATATTTGATTTGTTATCTTTCAGTAGCAGCAAGTACTGTAGTGGACAAAATGCCATTAATTTTGTTGGCTAAGCTTTTGATTACCTAAAGGATTTTTAAAGCCTAGCAGGGAGGGTAAAGATTCCAATAAAGATATTAAACGTAAGTAGTGGCTGTTGATAGCTTCAAACTTTCTTGCTCCCATTGCACTACAGCGCTAAATGCCTCTTCAGCTTACAGGCAGCATAAACTGGAATGAGAGAAATGTAAAGGTGTGTGATACAGAAGATGTATTTGATAAAGAAATGCAATTCAACCCTGATTTTGCAACTTGGAGAGTAGCTGTGGCCTTCACAAATGAATTCTGGGACAAATTACAGTTTAGGTAAATACACTGGCAGAAATCCAGTGACATGGAGTTGATGCATATCCAATGTTGAAAACACAAGAGACTCCTTTGTGAAGCAAAGTAACAATGCTTAGACACTTAATTAGCAAGGAAATGTCAAACTGAGACACTTAAACATTCCTATCTGTCATCCTTGTTTATGCTTACTTTTACATAATGTACTAATGTGCACAGACTATGTACATTGCTAGCATGACATCAAGCTTTGGGGCAAATGCACTACTACTGCCAGTACATACTTAGCTCTTGGATTTCAGCATGCCTTTAAATATAATTTTCTGCCCCTCTGAGCCAGTATGCACATCTATAATTATATTTAACTTCCAATGTATTTGCACATAACTGTGTTTATCCTCTTGCAGTAGTATTTATCCGACAAAAAAAGTGAAAAATGTTTTCCTGAGTTCTATATGCACTCACATAACCCAGGAAATACTAATATGTTCAGCATATTCAATTTCCTTTAAAAAAAATCAAGTTGGTACACTAGCAATATAATCAATGAACACTCAAATAGGCATTTAAATGTAAGTTTTAGTTACCTGAGTTTTCACAAATAAGGGAGAAGGGAGAAATTCTGTTAGTAAGACAGTATTGATTTTTTAAAATACTTGTTGGTAAGGAAGTGTTTTGAAAGTGGCACAAGGCAAAAGCAAAGAGCCTGGCTTCACCCCTTCAGGCCATAGTGGAATGGGGGAACCACAGCACACAGATGCAGAAGTGCTGCTCTACCCAAAACATGTCACCACAACAACTTCTTGGCCTTGTAACACCCCCTGCATAAACCCCCTCCAAACTACACTGTTCAGCACCATCCTTTCCTCTGGAAAAACAGCCAGACAATTCCAGGGTAGGAGATGCAGATGCTCTTCTGGGTCAGAGCCTCCCAAAGTTCTTCTAGCCAAATCCCACACCTCTTTCAGCTCTTGCTGCTCCCCCAGGAAGCTCAATAAAAACCTCTGGACCCAGCTGATGGACAGTTGGATGTCTTCCCGGAGAAAGCAACAAAAAAAGGAGAGGCCTTCCAAGTGAGACAGGTCATTCAGCAAGTGGGGCTATGCAGTGGCAGAAGGGCAGAGCAAACTCAGCAGTGAGAGCACAGAGCACAGGCAGTCAAACCCACACGTTCCAAGCTCTTGGAGCCCACTTCTCAATAAGTCTCAAGTTGCAGATTTGCAGATTAGCCTCATGAACTTTACGTATGTGGCAGAAATTCTCTGGCCGTCAAAGTGATTCAGGGAATTGATTCAGCTAAAACAACAGGCTGACAAAGGGAAAGAGAAAGGGAGAAGGAAGGAATGAAGAGGGAGGAAGAAGGAAAAAAAAGGGAAGGGGCATTATTACTGGGATGGATTACATCCTGATCTTCGCTGCTGAAACAGCTTTGCTGGCGCAACAGAAGTATAAATAATAAGTATTGACTGCAGGAACTGGCACATCAAAACCATAACTCCTAATACACTGTCACTATAAAAATTGTAACATTCCAAAACACAAGATCACAACAGATCTTTACTGCTGACAGATCTGTACAGCAGATTGATTTGCTAATATTTTATAGAATCTGTGTACTCTACACAAGGTATACATGAAGATCAATTAGGATAACTATCCCAAGTGTGACTGCAGAAATAAACAGTAATAAAAATAAAATTCAAAAATTCCAAATGGTCAAAACTATGCATGCAATGACTTTTATTAATGCATGTCAGTGATGCAACAGGACAATGCAGAATCAACTGTAGGTCAAGAAACATGACCTCATTTTCTGCATTCCAGCTGACTACTGTGTGATCTGTAAGTTTCTGTTACAAATTATCCAGCCCTTCTTCAAGTTGAATGGATACACAAGCCGACTTAAGGCTTATAAGCAGGGGTTTTGATTTGGATTCTGAAAATTGAAGAGATAATCAGCTTATCAGCTTTAAAGAAGAGAAACCGAAACATGCTTTTGTCTTGCTTTGATAGTTTGTTATAACCAAAATCGGCACTTTCTGTTCCTCGAGAAATTGGCTTCTGTGAAGTAAACCAAAACTTACTAAATCAGATTGAAACATAGAGTGTCCACCTGTAGTGGAAGCTTCAGTATAAGCTTATCTGTAAGCAGACATATAAATGCATACATGCTTTATGGAGGAGACAGACAAATGCAGTGCGACATTCTAGTCCTGTGCCTGCTTTTTGTTTGTAAGTATTCACATGAAGTGAAATGGCAGTGCAAAGCCCAAGACAGTCTTTTGGAGATTTAAAGATGAACAGACTTTGCTGGTAACACAGCGTAGGAAACAGAGTATCTCAGCTGACAGGCACTTGAACAAAACTCACATCCTGTATTTTATGATGAGCACAACTGCAGAGACCACACAACTCTCCCTTTGCAGGGACACATGGAACTTCTCTTCCCATGAAGGGAAAATGCTCTTTCTCTAGTAAGTGTTATGACTATTGATTACATAGATGACGATCTCAAGAAATGTTTTAAATACCGAAGTATTTAGAAAGAAGGTAAAACACCCCCCAAAAAAAACCCTCTCTGCTGAATTTTAGTACATAAGTATTTTAAGCTCAGTCACTGAAACCAGACAACTATCCTCTGGCAGTAAACTCTATTGGAAAAGCTTTGACTACTGGAAAAGCCTTGGCTATATATTTTTTTTTTAATCATCTCTAGTTATAGTGTCTGAGAGCTCAGGGCTCATTCCCACAATCATGTTACCATTCATAAACAAAATTCCGTGTCTCAGTTCTTCCCCTGTTCCCAGATTCCCAAAGAGAAATAAAGTCGAACTTTATTTATATTGGGGCTGAGGAGAAACAAAGCCCAACTTGTTTCTAAAGGACGTTGAGATCATTTGTTTTGTAGGTGCACATTCTCCATAAAAAGGCCTGTGTGCCATGCCCAAGAACCCTCTCCCAACGGGAAGGATAAGCTGTATGTTTTTGCAGGCTTCCATAGATATGAAGAGTGTCCACACAACAGCTTTCATTGTTAAAGGCAAGTAGTTTTCAGAGCAATAAAAATGATGCCCAGCAGACTCCTTGCTACATATTCATGCATTGTCACCACCACAGGAACAGGGGATCCTTGACCAGAGTCTCCATGCATCATCCCCCCAGCTGGGATCATCCACAGCCCATGCTCCACAGCCCACACACTTGCAGTTCCCCCCACCAAGGCAGTATCAGCTCAGGCCCATGTTCTCTCACTGCCTCATGAGTGAGAAGCAGCACTGAGTCATGGCCCAGCTGTTTTCCCACCAAGCCCTACCCAACACCACTGGTGATCTTACCTTACACCTTTTCCTTTAGATGAAGTAGTTATTTGTGTGCCTCTCTTCAAACAAACCAATGAATCAGGCTATCAATGAAACCTGCCAGAGATTAACAGCATCAAAACCTCACTCCCTCTGCCAAATCAAGATAATTGATCATTGGCTTCAAAAAGCTCCGTGGAAGGCAGATGGATAGATAGAGCCATCCCATAAACTTCAGTTCCTCAGGAAACCAGGCTAAAAATAGCTGATCTCAAACACTTAGGGAACGAATTGAGCTCAAATTAACATAAATACCAACTGGAATGTTAAAATGTGTTGGCTCTTAAATATTATCTTTTAAGAAATGGTGTCTCAAAGGGTCAAAATTGTAACAATATTTATATGTAGCAACAGATGAACATTATTTACTGGGTCCGCGGTGAGAACAGGTTACAATCTAGGGTGACATCAGTGCAGATGAATGCAGGATGCCATAAATGACATGACTGAGCAGGGGTGTTTAGCATGTCTCCTCTTCATTCCACAGATCATTAGCTTGTCAGTGTGGGTAAAGAAAACATCTAGACTTCAATTCCCTTGAGCAAAAGTGGATACTTTCTTGGCTTTTATCACCTGGTTCCCAGATTTCCAAAACGTTTTAAAATTTCTTGCAGTCCAACAAGTTGGAATTTATTTGCTTTACCTGTAACAAATTTTGGTCCAAACCCTTCAAAGAGGTATGCACAAGGCTGAATTTTTAATAAAACAAACATTCAGAAGCAAATATAATCTGAGTTAATGTTTGCCAAACCTGAGGAATTGGCTTTCTTATTGACAGCAGGTAACTCCAAATAACATTTAACATTCCCAGTGTGAGGAACAGCAAACACATCTTACACAAGCTGATGCTTTTTCATGGTGATGTCTCATGGCAAAGTTAGTACCTACTGGAGCCCAAATATCAGCATTTCACCTCCTCTAGTAGGAAAGTTTCAGACAGAGTACATCTAGAATCCACATGCCAAAACATTCTTTCCTCCTTTAATCTCAAGAATAAAACAGAGCAAACCTATGCAAAGTCCTTTAAATCCCTTCCTCCAGGCACCTCAGTAATTTTAATGTTATTTCCCATCAAAAAAATTAATAAAAAATTGTTTCAGGTCCAGTGAAATGCTAATAATCCTAACCTTCTATGGAGATCAACAAGAAATTAGGACCTTAAATAATTCTTTCTATTTTAATATTTTATCTCCAGCACAAATTAAAGGTATCATTAGGTGTCCTGGTCTAGATGGACTAAAATTTTGTTAGACGTGGGGTGGTTTGGATTGAAACAAACAGTTCAGGTTTGGTTCTGACTCAACAAATGTAATATTTCCCAAAATCTTTCTTTACAAAACTTTCATTCTACTCAAATATCTAAATAACCAAAAATGAGAACTGCACACAAGCAAAAATCTAACATTTACTGACTAAGATTTCATGGATTTCAGAGAACAATAACATTATGAGGGACTGAAAAGAATTCTATTTGATAGTAGAAGTAGGCTCCCCTACTTTTTTTCCAGAATAAATTTGCCTTTTCTCTTCTTTTCCAGACTCAAGTCCAGAACATCAACTTACGGTCTATAATTAGTTTTCACAGGTTAGATAGTGAAAGCAGGATCAACTCAACTTCACTGAGGGGTGAGGAAAAAAAAGTGGTGAAGAAGAAATTTTGTAATTATGCTATACTCCCCCATTACAGCTAAGTCACAACAAAAACTGAGGAGAGCTTGGTTTGCAACATCTTCAGCAAGGCTTTTTTTCATTTTGGAAGGGAACTGCAATAACAACTCCAGTGATTGTCCTGGGGAACTGTAATATTGAATTCTTCGAAAGAGAACCATTTACAGCGGAAAAGAGTAAAACACACTGTCCGTGAGAAATGAAAAAGTGACTTGGAACAGCATTTGGCACAGCATAAACAACAGAAAGCAGCAGAGAAACTATATAACATTGAAGATGACACTAGAGTAAACTGTACATTTTTAGTCTAAATATATTCAACACGTGGGAAAATCCTTATTAAACTGTAATGCACAGAAACATCTGTCTTGATTTAGTTTGTGTTACAGCAAACAAACATGAAAGCCCACTGCCTGTATCTTCCCCTGGGGCTATCTGTGCGGAAAGGAATACTGTTTGTAACATTTGTGCTACAGAGAATTACAAAATAACTTAGGGTGGATGGGAGCTCTGAAGATCATCTGGTTCAACCTCCCTCCCATCCCATCAAAGCAAGGCCAACTTCAAAGTGAGATCTGGTTTTAAAGTTGGATCAGGTTCCTTAGGGTTTTGCGTATCTCCTCCCAGGACGCAGACGGCACAGCTTCTCTGGGTGACTCTCTGAGTAATTAGTATTTGACCACCTTAATGGGAAAAGCTTTTTCTTTGTCCCAGATGTATTACTGACTCATGTTCAACTTGTTATCCACCAGGAACCCTGAGGCCTCTCTGTAAAACTGTTTCCCAGTCAGTCTGTCCCAGCTTGTGCTGGTGTGCAGGGTTATTGCTCCCAGCAGCAGGACTCTGCTGAACTTTTCAGAGGTTCCTCTTGGCCCATTTCTCCAGCCTGTCCAGGTCCATCTAAATGGCAGCACAAGCCACTGGTGCATTAATCACCAGTCCTAATTCTGAGCTGGCTGCAGAACCACTTACTAAGGGGGATCCTTAGTAAGCATCCTGCCCCGTCATCTAAGTCCTGAAGAAGAATTTTAACAGTGCTGGTCTCGGTGTGAAACAGTGACTTGCCTCTAGCTGAATGCTGTGCTGCTGATCTGCAAGCACCAGCAGCTCAGACAGGTTTCAGTACTTTCCGTCCACTCTCCCACCTACTTACCTGACTCAAAATTCGCCAGGTTCCATGAGAATGTTAAGGGAGACAGTATCAGGAGCTTTGCTACACTTAAGATAAAAAGTAATTAACCCTTTAGTCAAACCTTTTTCCATGAGCCCTCCATTCACGAATTTCAAGACCCTTTGCTGTAGAGCTCTATGACATTAGGAGCATTCAGCAAAAAACCCTCAAACAAATAAACCAAAAACATTAAAAGGCACAGAAAAGCCTTTCTCTCTTGCTCAAAACTCAGAACTGGAATCTCAGAACCAAAAAAAATCCTCAACCCCAGAATAAAATACATGAAAATGAATTAGTTTAAAATTCAGTGAAGCCTCTGCATTTGCATTACATTTGTTACGAACTAAGGAGATGAAGAAAGACATGATTATGATGATGCACAGAACCTCATAACTTAACTGAATCTCTGTGACTTCATTAACCATTTTTGTTGAAAAAGTACAGAGAAAAATGCAGGGTCAGGCAAACACCCTTAACAAAAAGCACTGTGCATATTTAAAAACCCAGCAGAGTATCAAGTGAATTAAAATGGTCTCATTTTAGAAACAGAATGAAACTTCAGTAATAGATGGAACAAACTTCTCCTTTACACCACCACAGGTCATTACTCCATGTAGGCACCATTTTTTATTTAGAAGTTTATCTTCTTTGTTGTAGCTCCCTCCTCAGAAGGGACGAAAAGGGAAGAAAAAAACCACAACTCTGTCAGAATGTAACAGGTCTATGATCTAATTGTCAAACAGGGGCCATGTAAACTGTTCTTACATAGCCAGTGTAGCTTTCCAACACCACTCACTTCCAAAGTAGACAAGATTCTGAACTTGGTAGCAGTAACCTGAACTACTTCTCACTCACCATGTGGAAGGACAAGAGTCAGCCCAGTATCAAATCCTTTCACAGGCAAAAAGCAGAAGGATGCCCTCAATATTTGGACCCCTGACATGGCGGGGAAGGCATCTGAGAAAAGGTGGAGAATCTTCACATGGATATTCTGCATGTGCTGCAAGTTGAGTTTTTTAAATTTCATGTATCTATTGCCAGGAAAATCAGAGAAAATTTAAATACTTGAAAGATTTTTATGAACCTAAGAACGACCAACATGATTCTTAAGTCTTCCCAACTCAATGTTCAAACTCTTGGGTTTGGCAAAGCTGAGAATATTTCTGCAAAGGCCTTTTTTTAAACATACAAACTGAAGAAGTGACAACAAGCTTCACTTTTTGTAACTATTGTGGTTTCCATTTTTCTTTTCTTGTTTCCCCCTGCATGCGATTTTAATATTTGAATGGTTTTAATGAATCTTTAGTCACAATCCCACCAGCTGCCCTGTGAGTGGCTAGGAAGAATCCCACTGGCATCTTCCTGGGCATATCAGCTGCAGAACATAATCTTTGCTTAAATTTAATTCAGATGCATTTCCTTAGAGGGAAGTTTTTCAAGTAATTAATATTAACTTAATGGATAAACAGTTCTTGAGGTTTTCTTTCTTTCTTTCTCATTTTAAGCAGTGCAAGCCAGGTGAACCTCTGCAAAAACACTGCACAGTATAGACACAAATCAGGGCAAACGACAGAACTAAATCCTTCAAACAATATGACATGGGAAAGTGACAAAAGACTATACTGATGGCATGTCCAGAGTAAGAGCATATTACTTTAATCATACAGTCCTTAACAAAGTTTCATTGCTCAAGATTATCCCAAGTGAATTGCTGAAGTCCTCAACATGCCCTAAAATTCATAACAAAGTGAGAAGGAAAGTTTCTTGACAGATACACATTTTAATGAAGTGGGGTTTTTGTTGGATCTCTTTTTGTTTGTTTTTTTGTTGTTGTTTGAATAGGACCTTTCTACTTTGCCAAGCCCATTACATAGCTGGTGTTAGCACAGGTCAGCCCTTATAAAGGTTTTAGAATCTGCCAGTTGGTGAGCAGTTGCAAGAACACACAAAAAGCAGGGCCTGTACATTTGCAGTTGCAGTTTGCTTGGGGTTGAATATGCAAAAGTTTCTTTTCCTACAGCACTCAGCTGGCAGGCTCAGCAAAGGAGAACTCCAGTTCTGAGCTGCTGCCATTACCAGCGTGGTGTTTAGTGCCACTGCTCACTGCAGGGCTGGCAAGCCTCGGTGCAAGAACCGCGCGAGCTCCGAGTTCTGGCGCACAAACCTGGACACTGTCTTTCTGAAGAGCAATTGAAGTCCTCCTGCCTCATGGACTAGAAGATGCTCAGTGCTAGCTGGGATTTGCTGCAGAGAGCTTTAGCACTTAGATGAATGTACTGTCTCTGTTCCTGAGGGTCACTTGCTCCACACTGTGCATACCAACCACTGCGTTCAGCACACAAATCGCTCTGAATGTTCATTGCAATACACTTTACTGCTGTCAACAAAAAGATACAACAGTGAAGCAGATTTGCACTAAGAAGTATTACTCTCTCCACGCAGCTTTGATAGCCAGGAACCCCGGTAACCATGAATATACAGCAACAGTGACAACACACCCACTTTCTTTTAATAACTTTTTTCATTTTGCTTTCCTTTATTTATGTGTTGGTAATCTAAATTTTATAATCTCTTTCGTTGAGGGCTGAGAAAATAAAGAGCCTTATACCACAGGAAAGTAATCCATTATCAGATACAACCTTCTGGTAGCTTGCTGTAGTAATATTTTGCCCAGGCACTGATTACACTGACTGACTCAAGTTCCTATATCTAACATGTGGCAGAAAGAAAACCAGAACAAATATGACAACATTTAATCAGAATATTTAAACAGGTCTGTATCAGGTAGGATAAAGATTACCAATGTATTCTGAAGTATTAAGAGCCCTTCATGATGACAACCTGTGAGTGCTCCAATTTTGTTTGTATTTTGAAAGCAAATCTTATGGGAAATGACATTCCGGCCTTCAGGCACTATACTGAGTTCAGCTAATTAATGGGATAAATTGATTTTTCATCTTAAACAATGTTTGTTTTGATTGATTTGGAAGAAAAAATGTGACATTGCTGATACCATTAGAAGGGTGAGATTTAACTTCGTGAGAGAAACACAGCACAAGAATGTGCTGGGCAAAGCAGAGCTTTTTTTAAAAAACTATGTTGAATGGTGTTTTTACTTAGATGGTACATCTGTTAAACATTTTTCAGAAGTTAGAAGCTTTTCTAAATCACAGTGGTAGCAGAAAAAATGACTGACTCCAGCAACAACTGAAGGATTCAAAACTGCTCCATTCATGTGTTGTTTCCTAGATAGGTGCATTGAAATGAAATGTGATGTAAAAGCCACTAAATAGAAATCAGAAAAACCCTTTCTGCTTTGATATTTGGTTTCCTGATTAGAAACAAAATTAGGCTTAACTAATAAGAAATAGGCTGTTCAGTCTTTAATTGGTGTGCAAACAATTTATGCCTTTTACATAGAGCTGCTTAGGATCACGCTTCAGTTTCATGAACACACAATGTTTCCCAGACTGTTTTCCCTTCCCAAATCATGGGTATTAGCTAGAAAACTGTAATAATACAGAAACTGTCTGCAATTTGAATTTCACAGATATCTATTAGAGAATATTTGTATTTGCTTTTTACACTTAGAGAATTTTAGCCACATGGTGAAGTCTACCAACCTACTGTGGTAGCCTTCCCCTGTCTCGCCCCCAATACTCATTTTGTAGGTTGGGAGAAAACCAAAGCTGACTGCACTGAACAACCTAATTTTACTCTACATATGTTCTATGTTGTACTGCATTTCCAGGCAGTGCTTTAGTATACCCTGCATACACTTTCTCGCAGATAAAATGGGAAGAGAACCTCTGGAATTGCAGAGGATTTATTTATGTATTTGTTTGATTAATTATTTATTTATTTATTTAAGCTCTTGGATACTCTGAGAAGTCACTGCATTAAACATGACAGCAGAAAGAGACGATGGTTGCAGAAGCTCAGAAGGCAGTCTATAATTTTACAGAACTGGCTGTTCATCTTTCAGGCAGGGGTGAAGCTGCCACTTTGTAAGGGGCAGAGGGAAGGAAGGACTAAACACAAGTAAGGAGCTCCTTACTTGCACCCATCCCTCGGAACCACTGGGCATGCCAGATGTGCACCTGCCATTCAACACTGCTGAGCTCCTGGGGAATGAGGCTGAAGCCCTTGGACAGACGATGTGCTGCCATAGCCCAATTTCCATCCCCAAATCAGCTTTCTGACCTTTTGCCATCCCTGTTTCAGCCTCAGCTTTGGTTTCACTACAAGTACTGTAACTAATACAGCCCTCCCAGTTATGGCCCTCCCTCCTGGCAATGCCAGGAAAATATAAAGAATAACTCCTCTATGCTCTTCTGCATCTCACAGTTTCCAGGGCTGCTGTTAACAGTGTCTGTATTAAACTCGTGGTGAAGGCCTGTGGCTCTTGATTTAGCATTTTCCATGGAAGGAGTGGCCATATCCTGGCAGCTACCTTCTGTACCTGCACTCCCCACCAAGAGGAACTGAGCCTCAGCCAGGGCCAGGAGCTGCTCTTCATGGAGAGAAAACTCTGGGAGGCCTGGCAGCAGCAAAAGTCAGAGTTGCTGGGCTCTTCTTGCTCCCCAAAGCACAAATAAATTAAAACTCAAAGCAAATTATTTCTCTGTCAGATGTCTTTCTCTGCATTGCCACATGTATACTCTGTAGGTACATAATGTCTCTATATTTACTACGGAGATACCAGCTATTCTTACTAAAAAAGTTTCTTCCAACGTACTTTCAATATTAAATGTTATTTGCTGAGGTGTAAGAAAGCACAACCAGCATTCCCAAACTGCTCCTGTGGAAATTATTTAATCCAGGAAAGACAGACACAGGAGCAGGTGAATGAGTAACAAGGACACTGATTGCATTCAAATACAGCAATTTGTGGACAGAAAATCAGAATACACTACAATGTTCTCTGGAGCAAATAAATGTCAGTGTTTTCAGTGAGGTTACAAAAAGCCTGACTGGTATTCTCAAAATCATTTGTATTGCTTTATCAAGATGTATCTGTCCATGCATAGCAGGAAAAAAGTCATCATAGAGTTTCCAAATCTAAACAACCATACAGCTGCTACTCTCTATACCACTTAGAAAATAAAACTGCATAATCTTTCCTCTCCTTGGTATATTGACGCAAGATAGAAGAGAACATTTTGACTGAGATTGATCTGGGAAACACATTTCAATAGAGATGCTGTCCCTCGGACACAAGGGATTACAAAAATATTCCTCATGCATACATTAGCCACCAGATAAAAAGAATTTGTAAAATCAATTTAGAGGAAAAGAAACCAACAGAACACTTTCTAAAACAGGTATTTTCTAATCCTCTTGCTATGCATACTCTTATTATTAAAAATGCTGAGCCACCTGCATGTACTCAGATTCACTGCCTGCATACCTCTTTGCAAACAAACTGCAATTATTTACTAACACTTCAGAAACTTTTTGATTCCAGACACAACATCTTGTAAAAGGCTGTCTATGTTCACAGAGAGCTACAAAAAGTAATACATCATAAACAGTGAATTTACAATACAACTCTTTGAGAAGGAAACAAGGCTGTTCCAATGCAACCTCTGGGGGAAAAACAAAAAGCCCTGGGTGTATCTACCATTCTAAATCTCTTCTTGTGCAAAGATCAGATACTGCTCAGCCTTAGGAAGCATGTCACCCACGTCCTACCAAAGGCAACCCCCAAAACAGACACTTCCTGTGATAGAGAGAAGCAAAGATTTCAGCAATCACTATTATCTACCCTGCTGATTAGTTACAGCAAGAATGACCAAGTATTACAGTCAAGACCAACATCACGGGGACACGGCTAACTGGGGTTTAGTGGAATCCTAAAGAATTAGCCAGTGAAATTTATTTGCCTTTGCAATCTTCCAAGTTTGTCACTTTCTGAAGTTTTTGCTATGAAATTCCCTCAAATGACACAAACTCAATTATTGAGATAAAATTCCTTTCAATTTTACTAAAATAAAGATGATGATTAAGAAGTCACATTTTATGCAAGCTTCCTCTTAAAAGGAACAACCAAGCTGAAAAGAAATGATGGAGTAAAGTGCTTATTGTCTAACAACTTAAAAGTTTTCACTTCCTTTGTTCCACGTAAAACACAGTTCAGGACTAAGCCCATTTCTTCCTTGAGCCAACAATTTTGAATGTTTACTGGAGAAGACAAACATAAAAAGCATAACCCTGCTGAGTATGAATTTGCAGCTTAGTGACAGGCTTAGCAAGTCACCTATAAAGTCTCTGCTCTCCTCCAAAAGATCTTGTCTAAGATGTTGCCTGGATATTTTGCCACTTTTTTTTTGTTGGTGAAATGGGGACCACTGGATGAAATAGAAACAAGTTATTAGATTTTCATCTTTAGTAAAAATTTAAAATGAATCGGATCTAAAAATTGTATCTAATATGCCTTACTTAGGATACTCTAGTTTTGATATATTGTATCCCTTCATGTTAATCATGCCTGAAGTCATGAACAGAAATGAGAGAAATACAAGCTGAGATTTCAACCATACAACACTATATTTACCAACTGCAATTAGTGAGTTTTCCCATTCTGCAGTTGCATTCTGCTGGCTTTTCAAATCCAGTGGATAATAAAAGACATAACCACAACCACCTGGTTACATATTCAAATTAATTCAATCCAGATATAAATAGCCTCGATGTAAAAACATGAATTCATAAACTGCTGAGAATTCAGTATCTTAGTTCACTGCTGGAATTAATTTCTTTTCAACAGACTGGTTGTCTAGAGAATACCCATAATGCAGTAAATGAAAACATGTGTGTCACTGCCAGCAGTGAGAATTCATGAAATTGTAACTGATGGATATTAAAAAACCAGATCAGTGATGGGAAACCAATAGTTTGGCAGTCACTGGAAAAAGAATGATAAAGCTAAAGATTCCTGGCTTTAGCTGTATTTTCCTCTCACTTAAAAAGGAAACAAATGTTGTCTCATATGGAGGTCAATCAGTGGGGTATTGCCAAAGAGAGATGTTTTTAAAAGAGAAGATAGTTTTTTTGCCCTGCTGCAAAAAAGTGGGTAGTAGATGAACTACAAGCAAAAAGACTTGCCTATCCCTTTAATATAAAGTATATGCATCACAGTTTAAATCATAAAAATTTCAAAGCATTTTTAAAAATTACAAGAGCAGTCTCAGAATTTGTTATTACCATGTTCTACAGATATCTCAAAAGAATTATACTTACACTTTCTTTCTAAATTATTCAGGTAGAGGGATACTAGATGCTTTACAAATACTTAACTTTTAATAACTTTCCTGACCTTGACAACAGCTGCTAATAGTATCAAGTTATACAGATAATTTGTCTTGGCTTTGCATTTGGGGTTTGCTTCCCTTGTTAAGGCATTTAACTATCATCTCCATTTCATAAATATTTTTGACTGTCACAGTGCACCTGCCAATCAACAATTTGGGAATGCAGATGCCAGCAGGTACCAAAGGGAAACAGAAGAATCTGGCTACAGACAGAGAATACAGAACAGCACAATAGCTGCTGATGCCAGCTACGGTTCTGCTTGCATTCATAACAGCAACTGCTGCCTCATCTAGTAGGTCAAGGTTAATGTGACAAAAATAATCAATGAAGTTAGCAACACAATGTTTCTGACTTACTAAAACCCTTATTGGGAATGTTTGCAACAAAAATCTTAGACCTGAGCTATTTTGGACTCTTGGAAAAGAATTTCTGTCATGAAAGGGCATTTACATCCCTCTGTAGTGCTATGTTCTTGTGGTCTGGGGGTGGGGGGGGAAAGACAAAGACACATTAAACAGAGTGGGTCTGAGTAAATGTTATGATTAATCATAGACAGTTTATTGAATGAAAGCATCCCAAACAAATGGCACATGAGATAAACCCAAGCTTACTATAGCTGTAGGGCAAAACATCCTAACCAAGCCTAGTATCTATTTATCAAAAGGTTTTGTAGCTTATGAAGCCTCATCCCAGAGGATTACACTAGAGCTTCCAGTTATCTTTTAACTGTTAGAAATGAATGCAAATGCTTAATCTTTGGCAGGGAACTCTGCTAAAACAACCACAATTTCTCAAATGAGAGAAAACAGTTATTTCGTGATAACTGCGGTCTGCTTCATATGGAGCCCTGTAGAATGACTGCTGGTACAGCCATCAGCCACCTAGAAATGGTGAGGGTGACCAAGCTCTGGTATGGGCTGCCCAAAGAGACTGAGGAGTCCCCATCCCTGGAGATTTACAAAAGCCATCTAGATATGGTCCTGGGCAATTTGTTCTGGGTGGCCTTGCTTGAGAAGGAAGATTGGACCAGATGACACCAGGTCCCTTCCAATCTCATAGTGTGATTCTGTCATATACTATAATAAAATACTGTAATGTCATTTACTGACACACACGTGCTCTCTCACTTTCTCTTTAAATAGTAGATTAATGTAACTGTTTGACTGACAGAAAATCCAACTATTTCTGCTCAAACAACGCATAGACAGCAATTTGAGAAACTCTACTCCTGTGAGACTCCACATGGAGAACTGCATCCAGCTCTGGGGTCCCCAGCACAGGAAGAACACTGACCTATTAGGGGGAGTACAGAGGAGATGATCAGAAGTTGAAGCATCTTTTCTATGAGGACAAACAGCTGAGAGAGTTGGGGTTGTTCAGCCTGGAGAAGACAAGGCTCCAGGAAGACCTTGGAGCAGCCTTCCACTAAGCAAAGGGAGCCTGAAAGAAGGCTGGAGAGGGGCTTTTTACAAGAGCATGTAGTCATACAACAAGAGGGAATGGCTTTGAACTGAAAGACAGTAGATTTGATATTAGGAAGATGTGATATTAAGAAGAACTTTATTGTGAGGGTGGTGAGGCGCTGGCAGAGGTTGCCCAGAGAAGCTGTGGATGCCCCATCCCTGGAAGTGTTCAAGGCCAGGTTGGATGGGGCTTTGAACAACCGGGTCTAGTGAAAGGTGTCACCCCCAAGGAAGGGGGGTTGGAATCACATGATCTTTAAGGTCTCTTTCAACTCAAACCATTCTATGCTCAGTGATCTGGAATTCAAAACAGGTTACCTAACTGTAGGAGAAAAATGAGACATTTTGGTAGTTGTCAGGTTTGTTTTGCCTATTAACTGTATGCTTTTAATGCAGCTTGCAGAGTTAGATTTGTTGCAGAAATCTACAGCACAGTTACCTCCCTCTTAAAAACAATCAAGAGCTTTAGCTCCTGCCCTCAGTAATGAGTGCTTCTTCTTGTCTATGACTTCCTCTGCCCCATGCAAAGGGGAAAAAATAGACTAAGGCCAAGATTCTTCTCTCTGCTCTTGAACTTTTCCCATGTGGTTAGCAAGAGTTTGAGACAAACTGGCAGAACATTCCTGCTCCGCTTCAAGTAGCTGTCCTGTTGTGAGAAAGTGCCATTGGACAAAAGAACAGACTGAACTGGGATTCCTGGTGCATTTCCTTTTTCAGCTGGGGACATCAGAAGTCTGACAACACACAGAGCAAAAAGAAAACAGGGGAGAGAGAAATTTAAGTGCTCCCAACACTTGGACCAGAAATAAAAATAAGCAACCAAAGCTTCCTACTTTCCTCTTCCAAATGAAACTAGAAGTAATTTTTTTTAAAGTTAACCTCTCTTACTAAATCTGATGCTTCAGTGTATGACAAATTCTTTAAAATGCTTTCCTTATTGTAGATAACAGTCAGATTACTCACTAACAAACTGCTGATCAAATTTTGTAACTAAAAATATACTAGGTCTTCTTGGAAGCAACACTGTAAAACAGCTACAGATTTTTAAAAAAATGAATAAGCAACTGATATCCTGCTGAGCAGGATACCAAGGTCTTTATGATGCAGTACCTGCTTCTGAGAGCTGCAAATGCATGTCTTTTGAATGGCCCCTCTGCTACTGCAGCTGCTTTCTTGCAACCCGGATTTCAACCCTCATGTTTATGTTAACGTAAGATTAGCAGTGGTATGTACTCCTCCTTGCCTCCTTTCCTCTTTCACACATACAAGGCTTTGAAGCTCAAAGCAGTTGCAAGTCTAAAAACAAGGACTGAAATTCCTTCAGTTTGCTAAGAGAAACCTGAGATGTATCCATTGCCTCTCCTCTGAACAACTGAAAAAGCACAATAAATTTCCAACCCTCCTTCCAGCGTTTGCCCGAGGAACTCTGCGAGCAGCTGAAGCGGGTCTGCAAGCTGCAAAACAAACCTGCAAGCAAAGACTACCCAGTGTGCTTGACAAGAAGTCACAGTTACATTCAACATCTCAATTAGCAGTTACATCTACATCATGCATCTACATTTATATATGAAGTGTTCCCATATTTTTAATTACTTCCAGCATGACTACGATTGCTGCTAACCAAAGTTAAGGAAAAACAGACTTCAGATGCATGTACAACACAGTTCACCCAGCTCTGTAAGGTTCTGCTGTGTTTAAGGAAGACTGGTTATTTGCATCAAATGGTGCCAGATAACCTTTAATTTTGTGAAGTGGAAAATAAGATAGCACTAGAGCCAACACCTATTATAATAACCTGTAATCTTAAACTAGAGCTGTAAATAGTTCATTTAGAGGTCAAAAGAGTGTGGCATTTGTTTTTCTGTTTTTTTTTTTTTTTTAATTAACACATACGATTCACTGTGAACAAAGGAATCAGAGCTTACTTTAATTTTGCCAGTTTGGGGAGAGTAAACTGATACCAGTATTCAAGTGTTTTTTCCAACTCTACCCAGGAGATCTATCAAAAGTAAATTAGGGGAAAGCAATTCAGAGCAGCATTTCCTGCCTTTTGAAAGGTCAGTCCAGACCATGTGAATATTTAGTTATCTTCATAAATGGTGACTTGGATCTTGGACATCAAAGGTTAGTAAAACTCTGTATTCCAAGAACTACATAATAATCTCAGTGCACGTTTGTAATGCATGTTGAACCTCTATGATACTTGTTTCAAATACCTTGTTTCAAATTGCACACAAAACTGCATCACCAAAAATCCATATAGGCCTCAGTAATTATTGTTAACATCTTTATTTTCAGTAATCATGGAAAAACTGAGAGAAGGTCTGTTCCAAAATACAGTGGATGTCACTGAAGAGCATTTACAAACACAGAACCCAGTTCTGATTTGTCCTTGGAGTCTATATAAGAGGCCAGGATTCTTTCATTAAATTCCTGAAAACATCTCCTGGACTACCAGATTCAGTGCTTAAAGGAATAGCTTCACTTATCAGTCAATGGAGCATCCACACAGCATTTCCTGGGAGACTTCATTAAAGGAAATATATGAGGAAGAACAGGCTATAAAAAGATGACCCGAGGCTTGTTTTATTTCAAATACTTGTACCTCAGCATATTTGGTCATCCACACCCAAAATACACATCTATTTTTGTAATAATTGGTTGTGCCTTAAGGCTGTTTTCACCTGCTTGCTTCTTGGAAATGGATGATTGACTGGATAGTGTCTCGTGGTGTTTCAAAACCTGGCTTAATGAAACGGTGAGCACTGTTCCTGTGCTCTCTCTTTTCTGAACTTGCTAATTTTAACATGCGTTTCTTTCTTGTCAATTGTCTTTTTTGGTGACCCACACAGACATTTTGACTTGAGCTGCACTTATTAGGGTAAGAAAGGCAATCAAATTATCTCCAGACTCCAGATTTTGTAGACCTGTCACAGTAGTATTCTAGCCAGTGAGACTCCACCATTCCAATGCTGCTTCACACAGAACACTGGTGTAGTTACTTCAGTTGCTTGCAACCTTAAAGTAACCACATTCTTAAGCTATCCCAAAGCATGGAGGCTTTTGGGTGGTAATTATCACTCATATTAGAGTCAGCCCTTTACCACTTTCCAGTTGGTGGCCTGGGCAGACTTGAAATGTGTGCTTTCTTCTCTTATATTTTTGTTTAAGAGCCCACCTAGTTAAAACACTGCAAGAGTGTGTGCCTCTACTCTTCCCCGGCAAGCTCGGCAGGCACTCTGCCAACTCCTCCTTTTCAGTTGTGAGGGAGAACAAGAATATCCTGCTGCAGCAGCCAGCTGGCTACCTTCTCCTGTCAAGGACTTAATATACTTCCATAAAGTATTCAGCTGTTGCTGGATGAGAGACAGAGTGCTCTATAGTGCCTTCTTCAAACAGCCCTCCTCCTTGACTAGCACAGGCTGAATGGATGAAAGAACCATATGCAAAGAAACAGGAATGAGGGTACAAACACAGCCTTCATTCTTTGGATAATCAAAAGTCACCTAATTCATCTTAACCTTCAAGCCAAACATTTTCTCTGCAGGACAAAGGCTCACCAGACAAAAGTTCAGGCAAACTTGAAAAACCTTCAAGCTACTTACAAGTTTTATTGTCCTCTCATCATACTTAGCTCAAGTTTGGCTCAATAAAAGCTTTCTTGTATCAAGGGTGAAAACATTTCCATTCCCTTAAAAAGAGTGCAAGAAAACCAAACACTTCCAATTTTGTTTTAAACATGAATATTTCCTTTCAATGCCTCTGTCTCAAATACTGCATCACCGAGAAAGTGAAAATGAAAGCATGGAAGAATAAGTACACAACTTGCCAACTCTTACCTTATTTTCTTCATGAATAACAAATTCAGTCAGCACTGGAACTTCTGTTGCCATGGCAGCAGGAAACCTACCTTTCAAGTAATTTGGAATTACCTTGACGGTCATTTCAGTAAGATGCTGCAAAATTTGCTCCAGCTACTCACTCTTGCCTCATTTCCCAGCCCTTCTAGAGACAGCCTGTCGTAGAGGTGCCAGGCTGCACCCTCATCCCTCTTCTGCCCAAGGGTCAGCACTCACACAGCAAGCAATACTCAGCATCCTAGGGCAGCTCTTCCCTGGCAGCTGGCAACAGGCTGAAATAAGGGCAGGAGCCTAGGAGATGAGAAGTTGAGTCCTGGATTGGGTAAAAGGGGCCAGGAGAGCCAGCAGAGCTCCTGCTCTAGGGTGAAGATGGGGGCAGCAGAGAGAGGCAATGAACAGATATGAAGCCAAGTAGAATAACTCACTCAAGCAGCTGTGGCAGGAAGTGCCTGGTGGGAATAGAAATCCCCCATCTTTCTCCATTATGAGACCTGAACACATCAAACTGCCTGTCAAACAAACAGGCTCCAAAATTAAAACAACTCTTTTGTCAATCACTTGCATTTTCAGAAGCCTGGATTTCTTTTTAAACTGCTGCAGCTTGCAATATTTAAAAGCATAGAACTGACATAAGCTGATTTACACCACCTTACTGTTGAATTTACCACTTAGGTTTCACTTTGGAAGTCAAGTGTCCACTTTCTTGGGATACATGAAACGTCCTGTGCTGAGCTGGTTACTTTGGGTATTTTTAATTAAGTTATTTTCTTCACTCAGATATATTTCAGACTATTGTAATTTGGATTCAATGTACTTCTTAAAATAACATTCTCCTGACATCAGCATTAATAATGCCAGAAATAATTAACAGATTGTAAAGCCTTTGTGCCCTTACAGAACACAGAGAGAGAAAGGAGCAGGCAGTTATGTTATGGCTGCACATACAACTTCACGGCTCTAACACAAAACTGTGCCTTAGGAGAATCTTAGGTACAGCTTTCAGTTCAAATTAATCACATTAATGTAACAGACTTGCAATTTGCAGTCATTTTTTTAAGAGATGCATCATTAACTTTCTGCTGTAGGTAAGCATCGATAGCCGGCAATTAAAAAGAGCGAGTGAGGGGTTCTGCTTCTGACTCTGACAGACTGCACTGCATAGTCACTGTTAATTTCTAGTGCTCTTCCTTCGTGTGGCTGTGTCATGGTGTAATGTTTAAGACACAAAAGCAACAGACCTCCAATGTTTTAAGTACATACAAAAAAAAAATATTTCAGGTAAGTTAGAGATTTATACGCGTCCAGCACAATGCTTTGCCCCTTACAGAAAACTCTTAGTGAGCTTTCTTACACTTCTGCATCTTCAGAGGCTCCTTTTTCCCACCTATCCTACCCTTTTTCCATCACTCTCTTGTCTGCACTTGATCTGTCACTAAAGTAGATTTGCCCTTCCCTAAACAAATCCATCTTCTTCACCTAACCCTCTTCTAGCCAGTCAATCACCAAAACACAGTTGTCACGGATAATAATAATTGGCCCATTTCTGTGATGCAGTTTAAATGGAAAAGCTCAAACCTTACAAAGCTGAGATTAGTTTTCATCAATTTAGAGGAAGTACAAGAAGAAACAAACTGCTAGAATGTTCCACTACATGAAGATTGTGGACGTAGGAGGTATCAGCAGATCCCAAAGGGGCTTTGGATGCTGAGGAATAAGGAGAGAAAGGCAGAGGAGTGAGGTCTTGTGCCAGGCTGGGAGACAAAATGTTAAGCCAGACTTTCTCAGTGTGGTGTTTATGTTTCCATGAAATGATTTTATCAGAGAGGACCAGGGAAACAGAAAAAATGCAAGAAGAAAACAAAGCCAACAAGCTTACTATCTGTCATGCTAGAAGATGTTGCCCCATCTTCAGCTGTACACCAGGGATACCCTTATAAGTGCAATTATATCCTTATGGGTCTAAATTGTATCCTCATAGCTGCAAATAAAAGAGGACGAGGGAACAACCCCAACCCCAATGACCAGAAATGAACACACTGACTCACAGGTCAAGATGATCCCTCTCTCCAAGCTATCCATATCTCAGCCAGATCTCCTCAGAGCAGCCTAAAACACAGCCAGAAACCCAGCTAACAACTGAGGAACATGGAAAATCACAGGCCTAGGGCCCCAGTTCACTCTCTGCTCCTCTTAGACACCAGTAAAAGAATGCAAAAGAAACCCACTCCTGAACTGAAGCCTGAAAGTGAAGGCGAAGGCACTCTCTTTACAGAGAGGGCTCCAATTGTTGCCACAGTGCTTTTCAGCAAATAACAAATAACTCTGGACAATTGTGACTGGAGAAGAAGAGTTAAAAGCAGCTTACATGCTACATACCTACCTAAGCACTTCGTGTCCCAGTGCAGTGGTTTTCAGCTGATGGCAGCAAGTGCCCAGGAATCCATGGATCATTTCTACAAGAAGGGAGTTCATTGATATGGTATGGCCTTCCACAGGCATGACCTTTTCAAAGGAATTTGCACCTCCACTAGTCTTTTGGGGGCATTCTTCAAATGCCCCCAGAGGAAAACAGCAGTAATTGGTGACATTTGTTCACCTGGGACATACCAATATGAGGTTCCAATGGTTACAAAGGACAAATGAGTACAAAGTACCACCTACAAAGTGGTACTGAGATGTCTTCAAGAGAGGACAAGTTATTTATCTTCAGAAATAATCATAACTCACAAGAAAATTAGCCAGGCATCTTCTGTTAAAATGTCTACCTAATTGGAAGTTTAAACATTAATACCTAAGCTACAAACAGAATGTCATTTCCCATAAGATTCAAAAAAAATCAGTTTGTGTTTATTATTTTAGTTATTTAATCCTGTCACGCTACTTTATTTTCAGGCAAACAAGTTTCATTTTCAAGTAATTATTTAACAGGCAGTGGCTAGTGAATTAATTCTGAGAGTGCTGAAGGAGTTAACCTTCAGTTTAACTCTCAGTAAAACACTACCACTGAGGTTGAGGACTTGAGCTCTGGCTTTTTTCTTCCCCTACAGCATCCTAAATAGAAGCTCAATGCAAAACAAAAACAAAAAAACCCAAAACAACTTCACAACCAAAACACATCCAGAAGCTATAGCTATGGAGGAAATCAGCCACTTTGGTGAAAAAAGCAACAACAGCATTAGCTGACTCTCCAAAACTTGTTCCCTCAGCCCAAGGAAATGCTGAACTGTTTCCTCATTTACCTTTTATCACTTCTCCTGGCTAAGCTGTGTGTATATGATCTTCCCTGCACTGAAACGTAAGCATCCCAGATCTGAAATGCTCTGCAGAGAAGTGACCTTCCCACTGAAAGGCAGACATACCTGCTCAAAGTTACAAAGGCATATAGATCTGCTCAAAGTTACTCATTCCCTGGAACAGATACAGAAAGATACGGCAGTGGCTAGACTCAGCCTACGTAGGAGAAACACAAAGGTGGTTACCTGCTCCTAATTCTGTTTCTCTAACAACAGCAATCCAATGGCTTCACTTGAAAAAAAGCCTGAAAACTTAGCTCATCCAAAGTTGGTGTGAATCCAGGTTTTCATGAGATATTTGGAAGGGTTTGTTGACTCTTTTAAAGCAGATGCAGATATGAAAGTCTCTCTTGTTCACAAAGGTTGCTCTCCTGTAGTTTGCTATTTCTACCTTACTCTTCCTGAGATTGCCCAAATCAGAATTGAGCATGTTGTGACACAATCAGCCATTTGAAGCGCTTGCTTTCCACTGAATTTTATTTTTAGAATCTCCCATAGTCTTTCAAAGCACACATACCCATACTTTGACATGAAGTAAAAAAATATGAAGAGGAGCTGAAGGGTCTGACAAACTCTAGAACATAAGTAAGCTTATGACATGTCTCTCACTTATAAAAAGACTGCCTCATTTCTTTTATAAGCCCACAGATATGGCTGCAAACACTCATTTTCCACAAAGAAAACCTGAAGGTTTCTACCTCAGAATTACAAGTCACATGCTTAAAAGTGACAGATCTTCGACTGGTGACTCTGAAGTCCAAACTAAGGCTCTCAAAGAAAAAAAAATTCTAGAACACATTAATCCTAAATTTTTGCAGTTAAATCTTAGGGACCCTGAACAATCTGCTCACTGCTGGCCCTACCTTGAGCCAAGAGTTGGACCAGGCCACCCTCAGAGTCCCTTCCCCTCTGTATCATGCTACAGGTGAGTGCACAATTGCTTTCATGAAAACCATTTTCTTTTGCCAGCTGCCACGTGTTTATGGTTGACTGCAGAGGTCTTTCTGAATTACTCTAGAACATCTAAGAGCAGAGAATACTGGGCTACACACACTTCTGGTAGCAGAGCTACTCTGTGTGAATCCAGTAACAAAACCTACTTGATAATGTCCTTTTACATTTGCTGAGAGATATCTTTATATAAAAGCTTTGACAAAGCATTCTCTCTTACACCAGTTTACATGTATTACCTTAATTAATTCTGCAAAAACCCTTTTATTTCAATTCTGTTTCCCAAAATGGTTGTATCTGAGCTTCACTTCAAAAGGCAGCACTCTCAGAGGAGACTCCTGGATGACACCACCACATAATGTAACCTAGCTTATGTCCAGTAGCTCCAGTCAACCGGAGACAATGTGAAGTGGCTGAGGACCTGGCTCATCCCTGCCAGCAAGCAGAAAGGCAAGGAGCTCCCCTAACTCACAGCCACTCCTCATCCATAACCTGCTGCTCTGCCAAAATGTGCTCCTCCTCACTAAAGACCAGAAAGAGAGCTCTACAAGGAGCTATGCAACCAGTCCACACAGTGGATACAGAGATGAATGTTTAATAAGAAAGGACAAAACTGAGATGTTAGATGGGGGTAAGATGACAGTAGGGAATAAAACTGAGCATCTGCACCAGGGAATGAAGCAATGAAATGTGAAGAGTCATTGAAGAGCAAAAGGTCCCTCTTTATGCATGCAGAACTAGCCTCTGAATGCTAAGCAGCATCTACACATAAGTACATAGTGCCCACTATCTACTAAAGGGAGGTAATTGTAAATTCAATAAGAACCATATGAAAATATAATGGCATGAGAACAAGAATTTTAAAAGCAAGGCAAACTGATGAAGAAAAGAAGAAATGACTCCAGGTTCAACCAGAAAACTAGGTGAGAAGATAACAGTGAAAGAAATGAGAAGAAAAACTCCCTGCTGCTGTGCTCTGCATGAATATTTGCATCTGCCAACAGGCCATCAAAAAGCAAATTGGCACCAAGTCATAATTCGCCATTTGCTATTTATATTCTGGCAGCATTATGTTTGTGCAATTTCTGTCAAAGCCTCCATTTTGGGGATGTGGATAAGAAAAGCAGAAATTGTAATCTACTTCTGCAACTGCTGTTTGTATTCACAGAGTTATCTGGCAATTGATATGTGCCTCATGCATCCCTTTTTATTCAAAAATTGACATATTTATCCAAGAATGATTTTAACATGGTAGTCTTGTTCAGATACACAAAAAAGCTTAGGCAGACATTTTCAGCCATGCATTTTATGTGATGTACACACTGGCATGCAAAAGACAACATTTAATTGTGTGTGTGCATTGTAATCACAGCCCAGTCGAAGCAGCTCACTGGAGCAGTGGAGATAATTTTACAGGTAAGCAGCATATTACTAATTTCTGAAGGCTTTTAAATCTGGGAACTGGTGGAGTCCCTTTAGACTGTACCAAGATAAGACACGCTGCTTTAATCACTGCATCCTAGCTAGAAAAGTTTTCTTAGTTTATTTTAAGCTAGTCGAATTTCACTCTCAAACCACAAATTATCTTAGGTAAAATTTGGATATTTCCTCCCACTCTCAGAGTTTGAGTATGAATGAGTACGTGACTATGCCACTGCAGAAAGCACCCCCAGTCCTGGCTGTAGGTACAGCCTTTGCACGTGATGAGCATTTTCTCCCCTGTGCAGTGCTACACATGGCTTGTAACACAAAGACCTGATGCTGCACTGATAAGGACACCATCACACAGTGAAGCTGGTTAAAGACCCAGGAGACACACCCACAACTCCTGCACCTTTCCACACTGCTGTCTCCTGTTTCTTTGGAGAACACCAATAGCAAGGAATTGAACCAGCCCTTACAAAGGAGCTGTGGAGAGGCAGAGAGGACAAAAATGATAAGCAATATAAGGGGGCATGTTGTAGTGCCAAGAAAGGAGGGAACAAGAGGTACCAAAATAAGAAAACCAAGTAAGTGCTACAACATGAACTATTGTCACTATTGTGTTATCACCAGGCAAAAATTGTTAATAGATGGTCATGATCAACTGAGAATAAACTGAAAGGGAATGAATGGACAATTTAGAACATTTTGCTATTCTTTTATCCTGCACTACTTAAGCCTTTGTTTGCAGAGATAGCTTTCCATTCTGCTCAAAATAAAGTTGGAAAGCAGCTGCACAGGGATCCCAAAATCAAGGTACCTTCATCCCTCAAACAGGTTAGAGAACAAGTTACAGCCAGATATGGTTTTGCAATTTAAGACACTGAAAATCAGTGCTCTGAATGGCCATTCACCATGCTGTGTGACAGTCACATACCAGTAGTATTTTACATATGACCTCAAGTTTTCTCTTCTTTTGCTCAGTGCAGAACTATAAACTGTGTGTACTTTAAAATGCCTCAAGTCTAACACGAGATTGTGCTCTTAGCAAAGCATGTATATTGATTGTACTTATTCTGCATTTCTTTAACTGTGGCAAACACACACTTTTTAAATCCAGGATGTGGAGAAAGGCAGCTATTTTCTCACAGAAGTTCATCCTGTTCATTTACTATGCCTCTCCAGAACATATGTCCAGAAGCATGGACAACTGTTTTTCATAAAGAGCTTAAGGAAAGTAACTTGAGCTCGACCACCTTGTGTTAACAAAGAAGGGGCTTAAGTAAATCATGTCATGCATGTTTACCACTGCAGCACAGCACCAAAGCCCTCTTCCTCCACAGCACACCTTATTTTGCAACTTTTACACTCCTCCCAAAGGTAAGTGATAGAGGGAGTTTGGTGAGGGGACCATCCCCACAGTGGGAACTGCTGGAAGAAAAAGAAGATAAATTCCCTCTCCCATTATGCATTCAACCCTGTCTGGCTGCGGATTCTGCTTGGATTTAAAGATGATAATAACCATTATATCCATGTCATTTGACTGCATGTGTGTGGTGAGGATGATCCTTATCTTGATACCCAGCTGATCTGTTTCAGGTATGGGGGATCCATATCTACACTGGATCTACAAATAATACATCACAGCATTTTTCCTTTAAGATGTTTAAACTGCATGAAACTGTTTTACAGTTAGATGTTACATAAATACAGTTGGACTCAAAGATCTTAAAGGCCTTTTCTGACCTAAATGATTCCATGATTCCCTGTTACTACTGGAACAGAAAAAAAGCAACATGTAGGGATATATAAGCACTTCCAGAGAACAATTAATCTCATCCTAAAATACACATTTGAGACAGGCATGATAGGCAGCCTGTTCAATGTACCATGCTATCATCCTACCATGGATGAAAATGATTAGCTGAGGCTTTTGCATCTAGCTTTTAAAATTTTCAAGGATGGAAGAGGTGAACTTCAGTCTCAAGGAGAAGGATGCACACAAGAGGCAGTTCAGCTCTCCTCCTGCTTCTGACCTAAGGAAGAACATCCCTCCCATCACCCCTGAAAGAGGAAAACACAGAGGTAGCAAAATCAGCCTCCACTTCTACCACTAGCCACCTACACATGTACACTTTTAAGGAGAGATGGCAAATGCCTCACCCCACTGTGCCCATTTGTCATCTCCAAACAGGTGGCCCAAGGAAACACCCCATAACTGGGGAGGGCACCCACGTTCCCCACGCAAACCATCAGTCCAGCCTCAGCAGTACTGTGCATCCCACCTTACAGGTGCAGACATCACTATCAGAATTACCAGGATGATCTCACTGACCCCTTTGGTCAGGGCAGAGGAGTTCACAAACGCTCCCACGCTGCCTCTGCAGCCACAGCTGCCCTTCCTGTGCCAGCTCCACCCTCTGCTTTGTGCTGGCTCACACACTGGTGCATGACTTGGTGAGTCAGCTCAGCAAGAGGTGAAAAGGCAATATTTGAGAAGCCTTCCCTGATTACAAGTTAGGCTAATTCATTCAAGAAAATTACATTCATTTCCCAGTTATCTTCAAACACATCAATCTAGTCTGAGAATGGACTGAATCTGTTGGCACTTAAAATTACATTCCCACTTACTCTATTCATTGTACAGAATCTTAACAAAGAAATCAGCAGTTTAAACAGTCTGCTGCCCCAGGTTACAGAAGTTTGCTTGTGGATTATTCTCTCTCCCAATTTGAAAAGCATGTAAATTATTAACACACAACACTAAAATACCCCGTCTTTCAACAAAGACATTCTAAATATTTGTGAACAAAAATCAGTTTACTGGGTATCCACTAACAATATTCTGCTGAGAAAAATACAACTGATGTATTTGAGAGCTGAGGGGGAAAAAATTGCTTTTCTTGTAATTTCAGAAGACCCAGCAGAGCTGGCGTGACAATTAGTGAATATTTAAATGCTTGATATTCACCGGAAATAGTCTGACAGCAATGGCCAAATAATTTCAGGCACAAGAAGAAAAGAAAGTCTCAGACTGATGAATAACTGACATTTGACCTGCTGTTCACTTCCTAAGCTGGAAAAAAAAAAGCAATTCATATTGAACTGAAGTTGAAGCTGGCTAAGAAAGCATAAAACACTGTTTTACATTGCTGCATTGCCTTACTGTCTCATGCTCTTTTTATTAAATTGTTTATCTCACTGCTTATAATTGCATATTGAGGAGAGGCATAAATACCTAGGACAAAGCAATTACCACAGCCCATAAATGTAACAGAAAATAATTCAAACATTTATAAAACTGTGGCTAAAATTTTGAATTTAATAGGTAACACAGCATTTGTGGAAATTTATAACAAAGCACATGTAATGTTTGTTATTAACTATCGAGACTTTCTAGTATTTAGCTTTTCCTGGCACACAAACTGGTGGGGAGCACAGTCAATAGACAACATTTTCCCCACAGTGGGCATATGAACCACCATCAAATGACCACATGAACAAACAAAACCAGCCAAACAAAAAAACCCCCCACCCAGAATATTATCCTCAAGAAACAGACACCCAACAGGATTATGAAGTCCTTCTCTCTGAAAAATCTGGGATTGAGGCAGAGAAATTCCCTGCCAAGGTACTACATCCAAACTCCAGTGGAAGATAAATAATTGTAGATCAAGACCATTTGGGCTTTATCCTCTATTCTCAGGTAATCTAAAGCTTTTCTCTTCCAAGAGAAGGGCAAAGTGAAATGAAATGTTTACAAGTGATATTTACGAAGGATTACACCTTTACCCTGCTTTCTATTAAGAGGCTCCTGTTGCTTAAGAAACCCGTGTTAATCCCCCAAAGCAGATGACCTTTTCCAACCCTGCATATTTCACAAAGCTTGAATACATTCAAAGGGAAAGGAAGTTGACACAATACAAAAAACAGATGTTTAATAAACTTGAGTAATCTGACAGGCAAGCATGTTTTAGTCGTTCCAAAAGACAGCTACAAAAAGGAAGCAACTATTTTCTTGCAGACACAATAAAGAGGAATTTGGTTTGGTTTTAATTAAAGAGATCAGATCCTAACCAAAAGAAGAATCCTAACCTCCTGTGACATACTTTGATCTCACCTTTGATGCTAAAAAGAAATAAACAGCTCTCACTTGCTATTTAGCATCAATAGTATCATTCCAGTCACATCAGCTTCATTTACCCAGAGAGTAGGATATGATCAGTGACAAGCATCATATCAGGGTTCAACTTGGTCTGAGTCACCAAATCATCCTGGCAGTCTAACAGGAGAATCAGTCTTGTCTTCAGTGTTACCTAGAAAGGAATAACACTGACTCTACATTTAGGAGTACTTTTAAAACCAATTACTTCTGGCAATGAAACAACTATAAAAGTAAATATAACATAAATGGCATAGACATTAAACATGAAAGGGTTTTTTTTTCCAGAAGGTTCTGAAGTAGATCATCAGTCATCAACTATTTTTACTGTTATTTAAAAACTGTATTTCATTTTCACTTAAACTGCTTTGAATCTACAGGGGAGATCACATCAAAACAAACATATGAAAATCTGTAAGTTTGGCTATGGCTTTATGGAATCAATCATACTCCATTTCAACTAACTTAGGTGAGTAGAAATAAAAGCAGAGGAAAATCAAGCAGTACAGAACTGTACATCTCCAACTTCTATGATATAATACACAACCTTTGTTTGGCAGTGTTGGATTTTACGAGTCTTCAGGTTGCAGTGTCAAGCTTTCAATACACCCAAGATCAAGCTATATATGATTATCATTATGTGTACACAACTGGAAAAATGTTCTTTCTCCTTCACATTAGTCATTTTAGCTAAAGCTGTTATCCTCCTACCCAGCAAAAAGGAAACACATTTGCTCATTCACATAGGCATAACTCAGCCAAACACTGGCTGAAACAGAATGCTGTATTTTGGACCTCTGCAGTCTCCAGTTAGCATATCTAAGTAATTTTTCAGTAAATACAGCCAAAGTGGAAATTAGAAACAATAAGCAAGAGAGAAATATATTCCACACTTGCATGCAACATCATCACCAACAGCTGCAAGTGCTGGATGACCATGAACTCTTGACTCATGGCCTGATTTTCAGGCACTAATCACCTGCAACTGCAGCAGACATCTAGTTCTTGTCTGAGAGTTCAGGACAGACAAAAATCTAAAGGTACAGAAACTCAGTCATAAAATGCTGAATAACTTAAAAGAGGGAAGGAAGTTCTACATAATTTGCCTTCTCATGGCTGAAGAGCCAAAAATGTGCTCAAAAAAGATAACTGATGAATTTTATACTTTCCTTATATGTTAAAGGCAGGAAATACAAAGTCCAAGTCATGTAATCCTTTTTTTTTCTTCACAACAGCAGTGCCTGCCTTTCCCCCTCCTCCAAGCATGTGTACCCAACCATCTAACTGGGTGTGTGTAAAAGATCGACACAAAATTATCTATTCAATTTTTCACTAGCTTTTTTGAAAATAGGAATATTGGAAGATTCTGCAATGAAATATTATTTGTTAACAGCATGCAGAATAAAAGATTTTTCTTATGTATCCCCTCCTTTTACAATACTGCATTTGCAACAGCTGATGAAAAGGCCTTCATCGTGGCTTCTGTTTTTTAAGTCTCCCATACATACCCTCTCCACATACTTTGTGGGGCTTTTCCCTATTAAAAAAATGTAATTTATGGGCCTGTATATAGGCATGTGAATCTCTCTTCTCTCTTTTTTATTCATTTGGGGGTTTTTGTACTTCTTGTGAGAAGTAATACAATGAGCCAAACATGGTATGATTATAGGGCATCAAAGCACTAACACCAAAATAATTAACTTTCCTTTAGAAACTCAAATGACACTGGAGTTACTTTACTTTTAAACAGCCCAAAGAGCAGCAGCACTGGGGGGTAATGGAAGTAGGCCACATTTTCCTCCTGTTTTTTTATATACAGAACAGACATAGGAATCTGATGGATTTGGCACCAACCGTAACAAGTCATCTGTACACAATGTGAGAAAAGGGATTGCTTAAGAGCAAGGATATTGAATCATGTCTCCTGGAATATAATTTAAAAACAAACCAAAACAAAATTCAATAAACAAGAAAAAATAAACAAGCACACAATAAAAACCCAAAACCATGACAATGTTCAAACAAAAAAGTAACAAACCCAGTAAAAACACCACACAGATAAGGTCTTACAGCTAACGGGGCAGTGGTGCTGAAGGTATTACAAGAGTAGCACAGAGGTAAGACTAGACAGATGGACAGTCCCAGCTACTTCACTACTTCCCCCCAAACTCAGGAAGAAGTAGCACCACTACCAGTTTCTGTTTTTATACAGACTTCATGAGCAAATAATAAACTGGCATCATTAAACTTCATACCATCCTACAAGACACACTACAAGCATCAATAAAACCACCCAAAGTTTGGCTCATTTGCTAACACAGAAAGGTTTGTGTAGCAAAATTCCTGAAATTATAGGAAACACAAATCCTTCTCAGTTTATACTTGTATCATATTTGCAAAGTTATTTTCATAATCATAGCCGCTCAAGTCTTGGGAAGTGTAGTTCAGATTTTCAACCACGCAAGAAGTCTTTAATTCTCCACTGAAAAGCAAGCCCACAGATGTGCTTAGGCATGTATGTTTAACATCTTCTGCCCACGGCCACACTTGCTGCTCCTAAAATATTTTGTTGAAATGGTATCAACTTTCCTTTTCTGTGTGTACTGCACCAATCTGGCTAAAAACATTAAGCTTATAAATAGGAACATGGGGTTTCCAACATGAATAAACATCTCAATTTAGATGTACTAAAACTTACTCAGTTTTGTGAGATGGGACTAAAACAATAATACCTTTTAGACCAGACTGAAAACAATGTGTATTCCTCCATTTGACCATGCATAGGTTAAAGACAAAAGGCTTTAGGAATCTGCTGTAAAAGACTTCGTATCTAAGATCCTGCATATCTGACCACAAGACTTGACTTTCAAACCAGCTAGGCTTTCCTTGAGTAGAGATAGTTATAAAATAAAAGTGTCTGAAAACAATCATATTGAAGTGATCTCAACAGAGAATTGATTAAATCCCCAGGTCTTCCAGGTGTCGCTGAAGTCAAATGAAATGTTGATACCTTCTAGTATTAAAGACCAAAAAATATTGTTCTATCAAACTCCCAGAAGCAAATCTGGCGTAGAGCGTGCACTGCATCCACATATTATTTATATCTCATCTCAAAATGATTTCTGCTAAGTGTCTGCAGATCATTTTCAATTTTCAAAATACAGTGAAATAGCATCTACAGATGGGTTAAAAAACCCTCCAAACTTGTCTCTTGGATAAAAGGGCTATTTATACCACATAAAAGAGCACCAAAATTTTATTAGTGTTTGATAATTTAAACTATAACTACACTTTTTAACAGCAGCAATTATCTAAAGACAGCTTTCACCCAAAGACTGTTTGCTATGGATATTTGGCAGGTGTTCTGAAAGGCACAAAAGCATAACAAGTTGCTACATACATGGGCATTTCACTTGATGGCAGTTCAGTTCACACACAACCTTGCCTGTCCAGAGAATTTACCTTCCACTGAAATCAAGTCTGAGACTGAACAAACAGTTGTAGTTGGATCACAAACAGCAGCAGAGAGCAGATAAAAAAGCATGTGCATGTACACACAGAAAACAGACAAACAAAACCTCATAAACAGGTAACATTTTCTGTGATAATTTTCCTAATCAGAATTCCTTCATGCTTAATACAGGGATAACATTTTTCCAGGGTGCTATATGTCTGAGACCTCTGTATCTCACTGGTGATCCTCCATTTTACAGAAGGGAAAGCTGAACCAATGAAGGCACGGGAACTACCATAGCTACACAAAATGGAAGTAACAAAGGATGAAATTTGAACTCAGGTTTCTGCTTTCCTATTCACTGAACCCTGAAGACTTAGAAAAATATACACTCCAGAACACTTCCATAACAGCACCAGTGTTCAACCACCTTATGTGTTAATTGTGTAGGCATGGCATGTTAAAATCATTAGTGGCTACTAACAGATAGATCGTGTGAAACCAGATTGGTCTTGGTATAAAAACTAATTCTTACTGATTCTACTGATCACAAATACACACAAAAGCAGCAGTAACTCTCTTCTTGGCAAGGACAAACCTAGATAATTTCAATGGGGTACAAAGAAACTTTAGATGAGATGCTTTTCTTTCTTTCTTGCACTTAACCTGTGTGAAGAGCACTCAGTGCATGTAAGAGTGATGTAAATTACTGAAAACTTTGATGATTTTGAGTTACTATCCTAAGGACTTGCCAGAGGAAAGACAAAAAAAATCTATATAGATCTACAGTTTAATGGATAAAGGGCAAAACAGCAGCAAGGAAGTACATCAGCTGATCAGAAAGAAGACAAAATCACTGATGTAATATTTGAAGAAAAAACCCACTGAGGACTTCAGCCTCTCCTGAAACTGTCCAAACAGAAACGGAATAACTGTAATCTACAGTTCACTTCCCTGTTTAATGCTATTCTATTGCACCACCACCTATACACAACAGCCAATTTCTCTGCAACATGAATTAATGAACAGCTGCAATAAAACAGATAACTGGTTTGAGAAGACGCATTTTCAGAAATACCTGAATAATCTTTAGCCACCCCAACCTCCATATCCTTACCGGAATGTCAAAAGTTTCTTGTGTGTCATCCAGCATCTGAATTTTGATAGAGACAAGTTTTCCTGGAGGTGTCATAGGTGGTTTCTGTCCATGCTCCAAAGTACTGATCCCAGCATTTTCCTGAGCTCCCAGGCGGGATCCTGCTGTTGGTCTCTGCTCTGTTTCACCCATGTTTAGGGAAACTCGTTTCTTATATCTGATAGAAGAATAACGATAAAGAAGACCATATCAGTCATAAAGAAGATGTTTTGGACATAAGCATTATGGTATACATGTTTACAGCTAGTAAACCATATGACCATTAACAAAAAGGAAGAGCCATCACAATTTTTTTTTCTTAATGTCTCAGATGAAGAAAAGAAAATCAGGGAAACTTTATACTTTTCAAAATACACAGGCTAATCACCTCCAGGGGGTAAGGCTGATAGGCTACAGTACTGCACAAAGTAAAATTATTCCTTTTCCCCTGGAAAAGTAAACAAGACCAAATTGGAAATAGAGCACAACAGAACACAGATTTCAATTAATTATGTAAATTGTTATTTATTTACGAAGCAGGCTGTTATCAGCCCCAGACAGGAATCGCAGAGAAGGTAGGAAGGTGAGAAGAGCAGGCGGGACAACTCAGCATTTGCTGACCATCATTCCCTCTTGGCTACATAAGCACTTTTTCCTGGTAGCCTTCTCTGGCCCTTTGCAGCTGCCACCTTGGTAAGGGTCTGTGAAGCAGGAAAGCCAAGGGGTACAAGATTACTACTGGACAGACAAATATTTTGTTTTCTTTGGGGAGCAGAGCTGCTCTAGACCTGGGACCGGGCATGATACCACTCAGGAGCCAAGGACTATGAGGACATGCTACTGGGAAGGCCAGAAAAAAAAGACAACACTGACTGGGAAATTCTTCATTACTCGGCACAACTTTGAACCTCCTTCTTTAATTCAACCACCATGAGTTTTACTTGTTGAATGCTACACATCACAGTGAGATTTTATTTCACTCTTCCTACCCTGCTTTTGACACTCTGATGAAACCCACTTTTACTGTCCATTTATCTTCCTTGGTAAATGCATTTTTATTCTGCATGACTTTTATACAGTCATCAATGACCAAAACGTGTAGCATAAATGGAAATGTAACTTTCCAGCTGAACAGAGGCAGAAGAAGAGTACTGCCAATCACTGCCTGGCTTTAAGAGGTTACAATTACGGAGAAGCCTATATAGGAAAAAAAGGAAGCACAAGACAGCCTATGTATTTTAGTGAATGCATCACCATTTCTACAGGATACGGTAAAGAACAGTGACAGGTAATAAGATACCAGTTCCCACCACAAGGACAGAATAAAAACAGCCCTGTCTTTGGCAGGATACAGTATTACTACACATTACTCTTCCATGTCCTGACTAATCTGTTCCCACAGATTTTTTACACAGCAAATACCCAGGCGTAAAAAATTTTAAAACAGCACTTGGATTAAAAGAAATGTTAGCTGAGAAGGAAGGGAATTAAAAATTATGGATCCCACACTTCTAAATATCAATTCAATGGGCATAAGTGAAGGAGAAGAAAAAAATGCAGGCAAGATTTTGCAACGATTTGGCACTAACCTGCCCATCAAGCTGGGAAAGATACCAGTGAAACCTACCAAGTCTGTGTCAACCACTACCAGAGAAGAAATTGTTTCCTCAATTATCACTGCAATCTAAAAATCTATGAAGAATCAATTATATTTATCTTATTCTTTAAAATTAATTAAATTTATAGGATTTTATAAGACAAGCAGTGCCAACAAGAAAGCTGCAGTTGGAGGCAGGAACACCAGAAAAAAGAAACACCAAGCTCTACATAGAAAGACTTGAGGCCCCTTTACAAATAAATTTGATTTTCCTGTGTGTGGAGCACACAGGATCATCTAAAAAGGCAGCACAGGCACCCAGTCTGGAAGTGCACAAAGATTCTGGTCCATGTTCGTTTTAATTCCAAAGCTGTTTTAAGTGATCTTCTGAAGTCACCACACACCCCAGACAGCACCAAGAGGGCAGAAAGAACCTCTACAACTGCTGTGTTACTACAGAGGTTTTTGGCTGTGTTCTTTACGTTAAATCATAAATACAGGAATCAATCCAGTCAGTTCAAGTAATACCATTAAATAATCAATGCAAGGAAATATTACAGACATGGATCTGTAAATGTTCTTCTGACTAGATGATCTAGTGGCCCACACATACAATCAGACAAGCCAATAAACTTAATGAAACACATAAAAACCACCCAAATTTAGGAGCCAAAAAAATCATGGAGGAAAGGTACTAGCAAATCCACTTCATATATACAACTGAGCTACTTTTTATCCTTATTAACAGTAATATAGAAATTCTTGTTTTACATATATATAGAACCATTCAGTTATACACACACATATTCCTTTGGAAGCAAAGATCTAAGAACTATTGGCCACCCTGATCACAAGCATGTGCTACTTAGAAAATTAAAAGCAGACCTTTCATTTTTAACCTATACATCCTAAATGTCAGCATGCTGCACTGGAAGTTATTTAAGGTTTTTTTCTGCATGACACTAGTCTCACTATGCTGCTGTCATAACATCAGCATAATATTTTTACTATACCTTTATGTAAGAGGCCTTAAAAATTACCCTCTCTAAAATAACACAGCACATCAGTCAAGCTGCATACCTTTCTCTGTATCACTTTGATCTAGAAGACTGTGAACTAAGGTCACAGAAAGCAACAGAAGAGTATTAAGTAAACATTGGGCAAACCTGAGGGGATTAGGATGCCTAATGTCTGTCATGATGAAGAGATGGATCAGGTTTGGATGAATGATAGAGAAATTCAAAGACACTCTAGCAGAAGGACAACAGCAAATTGGGAAAGGTATTATAAGGAAGAAGAAACAGAAGCAGCCACCAGGTTCTAACATATGCAGCTCTAAGCAAAACCTATGTGGAAGTAGACAATCAGTACAGGAGCAGTGAGGGGCAAACATAAAAGGACTGATCTGAACTCTGAAAATTAAGGGTTTCTCCCTGCTCCTTCTGACAGCTGTTGAAACCCAGGACCAAAATCAAGTCTGTTGCTTCTGCTGCGGGTTCACTGGGTGTCAGTGCCCTTCTCAGTAGTGCCGTAGCACCTGCAAGATGGGGAGAGTCCTCTGCAGACAGCAAACCTGCACCCTGACCTGTGTGAGGGCAGAGGTTACCGAGACAGCAGAGCTGCCCATCGGGGAGTCTTGCACCCATCAGGGAGCCTTGCCCCCTTCTGCTCCTCCCCTGCTCCCACCCATGCAGTCCTGCCTGATGCCACACACTGACTCTCATCTTCCTCAGACTGAGCCACTGCACCTCTCTAACTCAAAAGAAAATAATTCAGTGTTTTGTTCTTGGCTGGGTGAGCAAATTATATCAGCTCTCGGCAGGCTGGAAAACTCAAGCCCAGCCAGCTGCAGTCAGGCCACTGGGCTGACTCAAGCCTTCTCTACTTACAGCACCTGGAAAGCACAAAAGCCCCTACAACTGCCATTAGATAGATTAGGAGATGTTGTTTTGTTCTAATCACGCATTAATAACCATTTTATACAGATACTAAATCCAGATACTAAATGCTTAGGCTAAAAATTTAAGGTCTGTATATACTTATGCAGTAGCTGGACAAAGGCCACAATGTGGTTCAGCATAAAGCCACCTTAGTTCTCCATGTTCAAAGCAGGCACATTTTATAGCATCGGAAAGGTTCTGGCCAATTAAAATTTCCACATATTTTTCTTTGGCAGGATGAAAAAAGTATCAAACTTGCTTAGTCTAAAGGGAGCTGCAAGTATAAACAGCACTTGTTGGGGCTGGGGCAGGGAAGACAGGGGCAGGAAAAAAGGGCTACAAAAATTACTAAATACTGAGGGAAATAGAAGCAATAAGCCACTGACCGAAATGAGAGCAGAGCTCATGTTGGAATAGATGCCACTCTGATCTCTCAACTACTCTGCTCTTTGGGTCAGACCAGGGCTCAGAATTAGATGCAAGAGGCTCCCAAAGCCTGAAGATTCCTGTTACGGGGAGAATTTCCACTTCTTTTGCTTTCCTTTATGACACATTTCCACAGCATGAAACAGAAGGAAGCACAGTGCTCAGTACACTCCTCTTGAAGGTGGGGAAGCCTGAGGCACAGTGGGGTGGTATTAGCAGAGCCCTATCAAAAGCACATAGCAGACCTGTACACCTTCAGTAAGAGAAAATTCTACACATCCAGCATGAATTGTCAGTGATGCAGCCTTTTGATTAATACATCAGAATTACCATAGAAATGAAATCAACTACCTTGAACCCATATTAAAAAATAATAATAGAATAACTGAACAAGGCAACATGACCAGGAAGACTGAAACTAAAATTCAGCCTGAAATGATGGGAAGCAGACAGAGGGCCAATATAGCGCAGGTTTTTATACTGTGAAACATTATCTGGTTAATTTCTGTAAGTCCCTGGCAAAACTGTACAAAGCAAAAATGTTGATTAAAAAGTTTTAATATATTCATGTAAATCACAGAATATCCTGTCTTGGAAGGGACCTAAAAGGATCAGTGAAGTCCAGCTTACAATTTCTTTGATAAAACGCAGCATTTTTGTGGAAGCAATGAAATGAGAGAAGTTCTTAATAGAAAAATAGCTCAAGCTTGAAGGGCAGTAGTACAGACACAGGTGCTGGGTGTCTGTTTCTCTGCTTGCACCCAGCAGACTAAGTTTGACTCACTCTAAAGAAACCTTGCAACTGAGGGGATTTGTGTTGAGTTTCTTGTCTGCCCTTTTTGCTCACATCCACAATACACAGACAGAAAAGGAAGCCAATAAAAATTCAGTCTTTCTGTACAATTAGGCTGTCTTCTAGCTCAAAACAAAAAAAGTTGATGTTGTAAGCAATGGCTGCTTCATGAAGTCAGAAGTAAGGAGGCTCAAGGTAAGGTATGGTCAAGATGATCAGCAAGAAGATAGGTCATGTCTAGTCCCCTGTACAGTCAGTGGAAAAGAGGAAGAAGGGTGAGGTCCTTAACCAGGCTGAATTTCTAAACACAGATTTCTTTTTTCCTGTCCCTAAAGATGCTGAATATTAACCTTGAAAAACCTGCCTGCTCAAGGAAACACCATGGTCATCTAACAAAAATTAGACAGAGATTGCAAAAGCAAGACTCAGATTCTTCAGCATTCCGAAGACTTCCTAAAGTTTGCAGCAATAAGAAATTCCCTCAACTATACAAGACTGTCTCTAAAAGGATAAAATTCATCACCTGTAATGAAAATAAAGAGAGCTCACAAAGTTGCCTATCTTGGTCAGGCTCTGAAAACCTCTAAATAACACTGACTTATCCCTTGACCCAGTTTCTGTGGGATGGTTATGCAGATGGACAGACTAAGTGCTCAGGTTTGTAAAGCAATAGAGTACACTTAGCTGTTCACACCAAACTAGCTAGAGCCTGAAACAAATGTCAAATTTAGGGACCTGAGTAGTAACACAAAGCTTTAAAAACTCAAACTATTCAGTTTGCCAATAATGTAGACTGAAGTCCAGAAAAAAAGAGCATTTATGACTGTACAGGGTAAAAACCACCTCTTACAAGCCTATCAGTACAGCATTCAGAGTGCCCACACTCATTTCCGACTTTAGGGCCATTCAGCTTCCAACTGGAGCTCATTTATCTTCATTGCATTCAGGTTCTAAAACTGTCTGCAATTCTGTGGCACTAGCAGCTGTCCCAGATTCCAATTCTTCTGCCAGATGTCAGCAAAGAACGGTCCCAGACCACACAAATCTGATGTGAGCCATCTTTTTTGCTCAGCCACACACCTGTCAGTGGATCTATCAACAAGTGCAGCAATAGATAAATCTGTGCTTTTCCAATTGCCTCTGTGAAAAACCTCATCCCTTAAGTACAAATACAGATTGCTCTCTGAATTAAGCCAATCTGGTCTACAAATGCTTTATTTCAACTCACAACATTACAGTTACTTTTGATGGCCATCAGTGATATCGAACAAGTCAGTAGACATATTGATTCACTATATGTTATGTTTCTGGACAACACTGCATTAGAAACTGATTACAGGCAAGAAAGAAGAAACATTTCTTCTTCCTTACATCGCACACAAGCAAACAAAGCCATTGTACATATGTCAGTGAGCAATTCAGTAAGAAAAAGTTCTTACACTCACCCTCACAAAGGAACTCCTCAGAAACCTCTTCAAACAAGTTATCCTTTGGACTGATTGTGACTGTTTCCCAGCCTCTGGAGACTTGCCTTCACTTTGTTCTTCACCACCTCTACCTGGCACCCTTGTACCATGATCAACATCACTTACTTGAATCAGGAATGCCAACATCATATTCAAACCAACACGGCCTGTTTTAAAGTCTTTAATTCAGGTTTTAAATCAGCCAACTTGAAGGCACTGTACGAACAGGTAATTCTGGCTATTCCTGGAAGGAAAATTAGTGTTTCATCTGCTAAGCCAAGGGGATGATTAGCTCCAATTGCTCAATTAGTGACTCTCACCCAACAACTATGTTTTCGCTTCACATCCAAAGGCACAGTCTGAGCAAAACAGGGATCTCATGGAGCCATGAATCCTTTAATAGACCAGAGGGAGGTATTTCCACACAAATGCTTCATTTGCTATTAGACAAGTTAAAATTTGAATTAAATATTGCCCACTTGCTTTGCACTTACTGCACCATTTAACTACCATGTATGTGTTTATAACATACTTATACATGAAATTCAACACTCTTTTACATTAAAAATACTTTCCTGACACTTCACTTTCCCAGTTGGACAAGACCCCACCTTTTCTAGAAAATTGCTGCTTTATCTTGGGCCAGGGGGAAGATACTTCTTCCTCACTGTGAAACTCCCAACCTGCTTTCTGAGAGCTTTTTCAACCCATTGACAAAGAAATAAGGAATTATGCTTAGGCAGAAGCTGCAAGCTACGTGTCATATACTTACATACTCCATTTTACTGACACCCTTTCCATTTTGCATAACCTGCCAATTCTGTCACTAAAACCTACAAAAAAGTAAAATCCAACACACTTGCACCAGTAACAAAATGCAATTTTGAAAAAAAAAAAATGGGGGAAAAGTATTGAGAGTAAAGAGTGCATGAAATACATGCTGAAATCAGCCAGCTAATCCTTCACTGATGATAAAATGTGTTGTAGAAGTGAGAAAGTACATGTTACCATTTTATGAAGACCTAAAGCATTTTAAAGTTGAGATATAAAAGCATCATCATGTGGGCAAAAAACTATTTCACATTATGAACAGAAAGACTGTAGAAGCTTTATTGCCACATGGTAAATGCTAGGAACATATAAAGGGAGTCTAAGAAAACCTCTACTTCTTGTGTTTCCAACCAGCACAGTTTCCTGATTAACTGGGTCATCACCTGAGCCCACAGTTTGTCACTAGAAAACACAAGCGAAGTGGGTAAGAACTTTAAGCAGTTTGGTGGTTCAGTAGTGGTACAAATCAATCCTGAAGCCATTAAAAGCATTTTCCAAAACCCTTTCATGCCATCACTCTGCATAAATAAAGCTGTTGCACCAGCTGGAGTGCTCTGGGCTCATTCACCCGTACAACACCTCATGTGAAAGCCAAGCCGAATGTGCTTATAGTAGAACAAAGTAATCTGATTTACTTCCAGATTTAACAGAATTCTGAAAGGGATCCAGCAACTCATACCCAGCTTCAAGCATAATGTAGACGTTTTCCATGAAATAAAAACATGTCAAAAGAATAAATAACACACTACATTAATACTACTGTTCAGCAGTTGGGGGAAAATCTGATACAGTACTGGTTTTGAGAAATAAAACAGCTCAGGGGAAATGCTATTTCTCTGAACCAAGTATGAGTATACAGTAGAGGTATTCACACTGTCTAAATGCAAGCCAGATCCTCCAGAGAACTGCTGAGCACCAGAGACTAATTCAGGCATTCAGCAGCCCTTCAGAGGAGCTTCTCCCTGCCCTGAGCACACAGACCCCTCACCGGAGGACCAAAACGCTGTGGTCAGTGTGCCTGGCCCCGCTGTCTCTCCTGCTGGGAGCCATCAGGCACCCCCACAGCTGTGCTGGGGTGCTGCACGGGCAGGGAGCAGCAGCAGCCCAGGAGCCGCAGCACGCGCGCTGTGCTCGCTCGAGGGGCAGGTACCCCTGCAGCCCAGTGCCTCCAAACCGCAGAGGACGATGACATCAGTGCTCAGCACTGGGCAGCCACAGATGATGCCTATCCAAACATGTTAAATTGAGGCCATAATGGCCTTGACTAGTTTCCTTTATGCCCAAAGCTTGTGATCAGGCTCCCACAAAATTATTACGTAGCTTGTGCACCAGGAAAAACAGATTTATGGCCACAGTTCTACGCTCAGTATATAACCCACTAGAAAACCAGAAGAGAAATCCTGATGTTTTTAAATATTTAAACATCTGTTCCCAAAAGAGACTTTTTATAAGTTTGTAAAACTGCTTGTTATAATTGAATATACAAAGATTGTTTTCTTTGGGTTTTTTTTCATTAAGTCTTTTTATATAAGCCTTTATTATTCTTGACCAAGGAAATACCACACTTAATAATGACACAGTACCAGCAAGAAATACTTGTACCATGAAGAAAAAATTGCTTTATGTACTGTCGTTTAGAAAACAACTTAAGATATTCATTTGCATCCTGCTGGAGATAAAATGGGCCATGATGTGTGATTGTATAATATTCAGATTCAAATACCCTAGAGTGTTTTAAAATTAAGCCATTATTCTTCCTTCAAAAATTCTTTTAAAAGTTATTGCAAAAATTTCAAACTTCATTAGGTTCCTAACCCATTTCTCTTTGTGCAAATACTTCCATCAGTGAAAGACTCTACCTGTGCTGAGCATCACAGCCCAGACACTGTCTGTCCTATGACAGCTCTCCTGATCTTTCAAAGATAGGGTGCTTTTGTGTCTTTAGATAATTGGTAACACTACATTTGTCCTGTGAACAGCTATCAGAGATACTGTGAGAGATACATGGATATACTGTTGCTACAGGCACATCCTCATTCTATGTTTGTAAATGTAAGTATTATATATAAATGCATTATATATATAATAAATTTATAATACATATATATTATATATATAATACATTTATAATACATATATATATAAATGTAAAATGTAAGTATTATATATGCTGCATGAAGACAGACAAGGGTGGGTTTTCACGTAAGACAGGTGTAGCTGTATGAGGTGCTGCTGTGTCTGCAGAACAAATGTCTTTTCCCACTGTAACTAACTTCACAATGAAAACTGACATGTCAGTCCAAAGCACAGCACTTTAAGAGCAAGCTTTAGAAGCTGCCGCTAGAGAAGGGCTTTCCTGTTCAACCACACCATTGTCTCTTTATCAACAAACCTGTTTCAATAGAGATTACATCCCTGAGGTTTCTTGTTACATCTCAAAACTAATTACTCACCTGCTTGGAGGTGTGAAAAAGCATTATCCGTGGAATTTGTACTTTTTACTACTAAAGGAGACAGTGGAAAGCGCCCCGATTCTCCTGTCCTGCTGTCTTCCTTGCAGCATTGGCAAGGAGAGAAAGCAGAAATACTGCCAAAGCAGCCCACCAGTCTGCTCTGACCTCCTCGAAATGTCATTGGAAGCAACACTCCAAAACAGCCTTTACTATCCATGCAAGACAGAGAGGTGTAGGACTCCTATTTTAAAATTCAGATATCAAGAGGCAGAAGCTGACAGTGAAAGATCAAGCAGAAAGAGGGACATAATAAATAATACATTTCAAATAATCCACCATGAATGCTGCCTGGAAGATTTTAACAGGTCTTCTCAGTCAATACAAGGTTCCCAGTAAAGCAGCAGAGCCCAGGGCACTGCTCTGCTGGGCAAAGCGGGCACGCTGGGTATTGGATTGCTCTTCCTTCCCTTGGAGAACATCCTAGACTCCTCATATTCCTTTCCCGGCTCCTGAGTCTCCTGTAACTTTAGCTTATGCTGAACACAGAAGCCAGTTTTTATACCCATATCCGATGGTAGCACACACAGCACACCCACGGCAGGCCCGGAGTCCATCTCCAGGATGCCCCGGGAGCCTTTCCTGGCCCAGCGCGCCCGAGCCTCGCACGCTTTCCCAGCGCCAGCCCAGGGCTGCCCCAGAGCGGGGGAACATGCGCCAGCCCGGGAACACGGGAGCCCAAGACTCCTTTCATTCCCATGGCTGCCCAACTGGAGCAGGCCCAGGCTCTGGAGCAGGCCCAGGCCCCGGGGCAGAGGGAGCCCATCTTTCCTGTGCTGGCCGCGGCCGGGCTGCCGGCACCCGGGCAGCAAGGAAGCGAAAGGAGGGCATCTGGAGGGCAGCAGGGACAAGTGCCGGACCCGAGGGAGACGCAGGAGCAGACTGGGACAAGGGCCCAAAACAGGAGGGAGAGCAAGCGCAACAGGCAGGGAAGGGAGCCAGGGATCTCTAGGCAGTGCACAAAACAAGGCAGGAAAAAGGAAAAAGTTGACTGAACGCAAAAACAGAATTGGACAAGGATGGGGAAGGGGTGCTGGGACAGGCAAGATGTCTGGTGTCTGACAATGACTCTGAAAGGGAGGTGAAACTGCAGGTGAAAGATAAGAGAATAAGGAGCCAAAACTGAAGAGGTGTCCCAAAAAATACAAAAGGATTATCAGGAAGGGTAAAACGAATGAGAGAGGGAGGAAAAGTATGTCACATCTGATAGAAGATAGCTTATTTCCTAGTGCATGAACAGTGACATCAGGTTTTATTCCTGACAGATTCCTCAGGATTGATTCCAAGCCTGTCAGAGGTCAAAAGAAGCATTTGGACAACATCCTCATAAGGCACATGGTGCGATTCTTGGGGCTGCCCTGTGCAAGGCCACGAGTTGGACTCAGTGACCCTTGTGGGTCCCTTCCAACTCAGGATATTCTGTGAGTCTATGATTTCCTTCCGGAGCTGGGACCAAAATCAACAGCCTTGTCCTATCCTGCATGTACACAACAACTCAGAGGTCTCCCCCTCCCAGGGTGAGAGCAGCACAGAGGAGCATGACTGTCTACTGCCACTGCTGCTCTCATCTCTCACCCCAGTGCCAGAAATCCCCACCAAAGGGTGTAAACCTCACAGCTGCTATGCCAGCTTGCATTTTCAAACAGAACAGATTCTCATTTTCTTCTTTAAATAAGGGAAACCTTGCAGGAAGAGATGAGAAACAGGAATTGTTTGTGTTTAAGCATGTCATCAAACGGCAAGTTACCCTTTCCTGTTCTTGCACACCATAACCAATTTCCCTCCCTGGACCTGCCAAAGACCACTCTGGCTGTTTCACTGCACAAGGGAGCACAGCCAGTTACAGGAAGGCACTCAGGATTTCTTTTTTCCACCCTGATCTATCCTTAAGGCTTACTCACTACCTGAACTCTACTGTTAAGACAGAATTAACAATTATCTTTCTGTGCTTTCTGTAGAGGAGGCTGATTTAGTCTCTCAAAAATTACTTACTCTAATTTCCTGATTGTCTGAGGAGGGGACATCACAATATCCTTAGTTCCTACATGGGGAATTACAGACAGAAAACCCAGGTGCCCAAGATATGTAGATACTGGCTCCACTAGGAGTTTGGAGTCTAAATCCATTTATTGATCCGTGTCAAACAGAATGAAAACCCACAGATTCTGTAGACCCGAAGTGAGACTTGTAGGGCTAAATCATGCTTCGAGTATTTCACAGCCCACAAATTGCTTCAGACACAACTGCAGGCTACATCCAGAAGCATGAGACCATCTGAAAATTAGCTCTTGGATCCCAAGCTTATCAAGAATTTAACCACCTCTTGGGTGTTTAAATTACTTCTAACAATGCAGGGAATTCTGTTGAGAACTGAGTCCAGTTCCTTAAAAGCAGGAGGCCATCACTGTCTTGAGCCACCCCTCCCTTTCAACACCTGCAAAAGGCAAGGAACGCGAGCTTTCTCAGACAGTGCAATAGACAACAGTGCCCTGCAGCAGGAGAACTACCACCACACCCAACACATAACATAAAGATTGTTACTTGGGGAAAAGGCAACTAAATAATTATATTTGTGTCGTAAGTCACAAAAAGGGAGAATTGCATCTTTACATTGTGAACTTCAGCTTTGCAACATTAATCATGTTCTTTAAACAGCATCTGATCTATAATGATATTCCAAGTATTAAGATGTGTTGCTTTCTCATGTGAACTTTAAAGAAAGCAAATCACATGACTGGCATCACCTTGAGAGTCCAGAGAACAGTATCCTTAATCTTCATAACTCCTGAATATGAATATTTCAATTCCTACAAGGTCTACAAATGAAGCCTTCAAATTACACCTCATTATCCAGATAAAACAAACAGTATAGGATTTTCTGCTTTTGGCACTGCTTTCACCTCACCCCCAACTTCTCTACTCCTGCAGATACAGCAGCAACCTGAAAGCTCCTCCAAATATATACACCCTCTGTGTCTGATTCCAGCCATCCACCACTCCCAGTCACACACACAGACACACACCCGAGTCTCTTCATCTTTGAACAGAGGAGGTAAACTCTCACACAAGGCTCAGCACAAATCAGGAGCATGCAGACACAGAAGCTTTCCCATGTGGAGGACACTGGTGCCCAGTGGGCAGAGAAAGGAAGTGGCTGCAAGTGTTGGAGGGAACAAAAATGGATGTGTGATGACAAAAGCGTTGGACAGATGGGAAGGGGAAGGAGATGATAATCTACTGTGCACTGATGTAATATCATGCAGGTTGCTTCATTTTATGTAAATTCATGCATAAAATATTTTCAGGGGTTTAAATCACTACAGCAGAAAGGCGGTCCACTTAAAGAATATACCAAGTATGGAAAATTTTCTCCTCTAGCATCAGACAGGACTATATTTTCATAGGGTCACTAACATGGCCTGGCTCTGCAATCTGGGCTGGCCTGCATGAAGCAGTCTGCATTTTTCCCCCGGGAGCACACAACTGAACACAGATGGTAGTCATGCTCTCATCCTTGGAGGAACTCCTTCAGCTTGAGTTTGGACTGGGACATTGCAAAAAAATCACCAGATGTGAAAAAAATGCATTGCTAATCCTTAAAACCAGGAACTCCAGTATTTTGTAAAAATCCAAGCGTGCATCCTCCAAAAGGATGGCAAACTCACTTCCAGTCCAAGAGGAAGCAGTGTTCTTCAGAACAAAGTAACAGCCAACCTGACCCACCCGTGCCCCAGACCCTGTGCCCTGCACTGGTGATGAACAAGACAAGGCAGGTTCCTGCCCCTGTGGAAGGCTGAAAAGGCACATTTCCCTCATCTGTACTTGGGGGCTGCTCTTCTTCTGCTCTCCAGCTGCCAAAGCAGGCATATAAATACTGCAGAGTATCTCAGGGAGGAGCAATGAAGCATAGGCACATGTTACAGCTACCAAATGCAAAGCAGCACAGCAGAAAGCAACAGAAAATACTTCAAAAAGTTTCATTCTGTTCTGGATAGCAATGCTACCTTAAGCAGTCCTATCTGCCTGGTGCCACCTTCTCCCTAAATACACAAATTTGCAATTCAACCCAGAACACCTTCCCTTTGCTCCAAAAACCTCACACTAAAAGATATGAGTTGCTAAGGCTGCTCTGGGGCTACTTACTTGCTTTCCAACACAAATAGGCACACTGTGACCCTCAGGAGCTGAACACTGAGTATCTTCCCCCATTTAGCTTTTGGCCCAGCAATTCAACAGGAAGCAATGCAGGAAATCCAAGGCATCGGTGTGACTCCAACCCATGCCCTTCCTGTCTGGGGAGAGAGATCTAAAAGCATCTAGGACTGCTAACAGAAGCNGGGGGGGGGGGGGGGGGGGATGAAATTAAACTGCCCAGCCCGAAGCTAAACATAGTTTATCCAGTACACATCAGAGGAGACCGCATTAATTGCCAAGCTGTGTTCCACCTTCACTTTTCTGACGTTCAAAGACAAACAACACTGCAATCCGGAGGAACTGAAGCCATGCCCAAGCTCTAGGCACGCCAGCCAAGGCTGTGTAGCTCTGATGCTGTCTCAGCAAGGACACCAAGAATGGGAAGCAGAGGTCACCCAGTCTGCCTCCCCTAGCTCCTTGCAGCTGCAGCCCAGGCATTGCTGTACACAAAGCAGTATTTTAAAACTTGTCCTGCTAGTTACACACATGATCCTTAACCTGTCTGCAACATCCTAGCTGTGGGTGTGCAGGAGACACAGTAAAGCTGCCAGCTGGACTCTGGAAGAGGGTGCTGTTCAGGCAGCAGTGCAGGCTGCTAAAGGCACATCATCATGTACTCTCTACGTTTCCCCTGCTCAGCACAAGGCAATGTCAAGGATATAATTATCCAAGGTATCCCCACACACCTCGGACTATTGCACCAGTTTGTAATGAGCTGCAGTCTACCAGAGAGGCACCACTGAAGTGTAGGAGACAGGAGCAGGAGGTAATAGCTTTGGCACACTACCAGGGAAGTCACTCCCCAATGTATTAGACGCTGAAATGAACTTTCCTCTTTAAAACAAAACATCAAACAAATTTGCCTGACCTGTCAGTCAGTAAATCCACAACAAAAATATACAAAAAAGGAAATTCCAATTAGTTAGAACTGGGGGAGGCAGGGAAGGGAAGAGAATATTCTTTCCTGAATCTATTTTTAGGCTATGTAAGGCTGTCTGAAACCATGGCAATGAACCTGCTATAAAATCCCCTCGCCAGCTCAATGTTTTGTTTCCTTACAGACAAGGATAAATGAGTACATACTATGGATTAAATGGTCAAAACCAGAAATGAATAAACTATCAGGCTACTGGAAATGCATTTGTTGGTTATGAAAACTGCTGGTTAAGAGAAGCAAGAGAAGCCTGCCATTGAACCACCCCATGCCTCACAAGCAATCCTTTACAGTCCCAATAAACAGCACTGAGGTGGGATCAGCCTCCAGACTGCATCTCTCCACCTCCCCCACCCTTGACTTCTGGGTGTATTTTGACATCATCAAGTGCACCCTCAGTGCCCAGATTCATTCTTCAGGTTGGGCCCCCATGATCCAGCTGTGGAAGTCCATGTCCCCATCCCACCATTACCTTTCTTCCATCCCATCAGTAGTCCAGTGCTGGGGCTAAGGCTCAAAGGAAGAGGTGATCTGGCAGCAGCACTGACACAGCAGGTACCTAGCACCTGAGGGCTGCAATTGCCTACCCAGTTGTTACAGTGGGGTAGCCCATTGAGGAAAAATCCCAGTGGGCTGATTTCAGTATCCAAGAAGCCAAAGACTGAACAAGCATCCCTCCACGGGGTGCTGCTTTCCCAGATTCCGGATTTTTCCCTGGGTGCCTGATGCCTATTCATGGGGTTAATTGACAATGCATCAGATCTGGGGACCCCCAGGTATGGGAGATTCAGGACTGGCACCGTTGCCTTTGTTCCTCCCCTGTTCGTTCCCTGTTGCCTGAATTCAGTCATTAGCTCGTGTCCTCGCCTCTCCCTCCCTAGCTGAGGGGATAAGAAACCTGGTGAGAGTCGAGCCTGGGCCATTTGTTGGCTTGATACAGGTTGTTATATTATGTTTTTTCCTCTATGAGGAATAAAGTTTTAATATATATCAGCTACAGTGGTCTGCTCTCTGTCTAACCTTCCTAACAGTGAAGATACCGTCTGCCCAGGAACAGAGCTCCCAGGACTGGGAGGTCCAAGCCAGCCCATCTCTAATTAGGCTGCCAGAACCACTATTGGAGCTACCGAGGCCAGGAGGTGTCCCAGCAGCCCGAGAAGCGAGACCCAGTTACTTTGGCTAAATGTACACAAAATTTATAAGAACTTTGTAAGGAGTTTGCAAGCCTTCCAGCTCCAAGGTAGAGTTTTTGCAAAAGAATTGTGGGCTTGTGCTTACTGAAGCACAAACATCACTGCATGAAATGAACAAAGAAATTGGGTCTGATCAAGTTTTTATCCCTGCTATTCAGAGATGCTCAACAAACTGCCATCAAAGAAAGGAAATATGTCAGGGTACACACTCCTGATAGGCTGATGGAGAACACCACCTCTCTCTTCCACCCAGGACTGCAAGTAAAAACTTTGGTTTGTATTCTCATTGGTTCAAAAGAGGAAAATAACACCTTCACAGTTATCCTACCCTACAACTTAAACATGGGATTATCTCCCATGCTATTCCGTGTTGTGTGAAAATGGGAGCAACCACCTGGTAAAAATGTGCCTCAAAGATATTTGATTCCAATGTATATAATTTTTCTAGTGCTTCTTATTAAAAAGAAGGAACAAAAAGAAAACAAACAGATAGTTTAAATGTTTTTGAATGTATACTCCCTTGGCTTTGTAAAAAAAGAGCAAAACAAAAAAGCTGGAAGAAACAATACTCTGCTCTTTTACCATTTAAATGAGAGTCAAACAATCTACCCACAGCTGAAAATTTAGAGATTTCAACAATTTAAAAGAAATATTTGAGTGCTTATAACTTCCATTAGCAACTTTACACCTGCTGCCAAAATACCTCATTCTATATTCTTACGTGATTGGTTTTTAATCCATGACCATGCTCACCAGTTTGGCTGCCAATCTGTGCTGCTTTGGAGAACTGAAACATCCCACAAAGCTCAGCTCTGCCTTCACAACAGCTTTGCTTGGTATGTGGGGAGGAAGACAGAAAACATAACCTATCTCAAGACAGTTAATTAGATACCCAGCTCTTTAAAGACTGACATCCCAATTATATTTTGGTTCCACATGCTATCAGATTTTCTGCATGTATCAGAAAGAAGGGGGGAGGAACATGTCTAAGTCTGTAAAATTGTTACTCGGCAACATTAAAATAAAAAAGCCCCACCCAAACACATAAAGATAAGAATGCTGAAAACATTAGAAAATGCAGGATTTCTTCTCTGCACAGACCACAGAGGACAGGTAGTCTCTCCGGCTCAGTGCTGTTACAGCACACACATCACCCAGGCAGTATCAGCTTCCAGCATTGCTAAGCAACACCACGCCACATTACCTCAATTGATTCAAGGGAGGGAAGTTGATTCAGGAGCCACTGAAAAAGGCAGAATCTAGATTAAAACTGTTGCACAAACCTCACACACACAGAAGCTAGGATCCTGCAGTCAGAGCAAAAAGCAATTAAGGAAAACCGTGGGGACACACACGCAAACTGAAGAACAACAAAAAATAACCACGTACATGAAGACAGAAAAAAGGGGGAAATGAAGTAGGTGAAAGAGAAAGAGAAGAGCACTGCTGTCTCACCTCAGGTATTATAAGACTAGAACAATGAATTACCTCTTTCTTTACAGGGAGTAAAAAGCAGTAAAACAGCCAGAAAACCATTAGAGGCACAGAAGGGTAAGTCTGATCCTCATCAAAAAGAGAGCTTGCACATGACTGAAGATCTTTGTTACAAATACTGAAGATCAAACGGCAGGAATTAATATGAAACACTGATTTGTAAACTGCTTCAAAATCAAAACACACATTAACCCTCCTGAACAATAAACACCTTACCCTTAATTCTGATCCTAACTTCTACTGATGTCGTAAACATTTGAAGAGTTATGTTTAAATCCTGCTATGAATACAATCCAAAACAGAACAGTTTACATTAGTATACTAAATAAACCCATTATCAATGCAACAATTTGAAAAAGACCATTTGTGTAAGTTTTTTAATTGAAACAGAGATTTGTTCTGAGTGGTAAGAATTGTAAACAATTCAACGACACTGTCCATGCAAATAATTCATGCAATAAGTGCCAATTTATATCTATCTATATAGTATTATTGCCATGGCTTCTGGACCTGCTTATGCCAACATGAACTGGGAGAAAGAGGTGCTCCCCCATGGCTGTATATTGCTGCCTTCCAGCAATCTCCTCCCTTCCAGCTCCTGTTTCTCACATGGGAAGCACTCAGGGCACAGAAGGAAAGTCTGTTCACCATCTGAGCAGGGCCAAGGGACAATGGAAGCAAACTGACCACCACTCTCCCAAAACTCAGGAAAATTCAAGGTGTGTTTGGGAGTGAGAAGATGGTACAGGCACACGACTGCCAAAACCACAGCACCATTAGATCAGACTTCAGGACCAACAGCAGGCTATCAGATTCAGATGCTACTTATCCAGAAATTTTAAAGGCACTTTATCATACCACCACAGAACTTTTAACCATGCTGCCAAGCTTCCCTCTAAAACAAACTTAAAAAAACAAAATATAAAAAGCTGAGGATGTGCTGCCAATTTCAATAAAAGGACTCCAGGGAACAACAGGCTGGTTAGCTACAGGCTCACTTCTACACTGGGAAAGTTGATAGAAATTGTAGAAGAGATTAGCAGGTATGCAAATAAACATGATAGAGGAATGTCATCATGGCATGACTCCTTTTACAAACTTGCCATGACATATGTAAGTAAGTGTAGTATGCATGATATGTATAACATGCTTGGATGTCTAACAAACCTTCAACAATGTCTCTCACCACAGGCTTTTACAGAAATTGAACTGTCATGGGATAAAATGGAAGGTCCTCCTGTGAACTAACACTTTATAGTAACAGCACAGGAGTACACAGCCAGTTTTCACAAGAGCTCTGGTTTTGCATTTGTGCTACTCAATGTATTAATTATTTATGTGAAAAATGGAGCAAGCAGCAAGATTCTAAAGTCAGCTAACTGTTTAGCTGCAGACAGATTTGTCAGGTATTTATTTACACACACCACAAAGTCCCAGCCAATATACTGAATGGAAACCTTGGAGTCACCGCAATTTAATTAAATTCAGGAGCTACACACTCACAGGTGACAAAGTTCAGTGCTGGCTGGGAGAGCAAAGGGAGCACCAGGAGTGAGAAGCTCAGGGATATCTGACAGGGAACACAACAGTAGCTCTGTACCTACAGCTGTTGCACCAAGCAACTTTCAGAGAAGCATTCTGCAGAGCAAGAAAAGATTCAAAGAGTGACGATGGGAGTCTGAAGCAACTTTAACCTAAGGAAAACTAAGCAAACAAGTGCATTTAAATTAGGAGGAAAGATGGATAAAAAGGCAGACATAAAATGGCATTACAGAGAAAGGAAATCATGTCTCAGAATAAATGAATAAGGAGTATAATATGAATTTTATCGGGCAGCTTGTTTAAAAACAAGAGGAAAAGGAGGTACTTTTTCCATACCACAATTAATGGCATTGTCACAGGATGTTATGAAGGCAAAAATTTAAAATACATTAATACATGGTTAGATCTGTATTCACAAAAGAAAGCCTGTTAAGGATTGTTAAACAAAGGAGCAGACACGACTTTCTTGCTCAAAGTCCTTGAATTACAGCCTGCCAAAAGCTGGGAGGGATCACTGTTTTACTAACACTTTTCCCCATAAGTATTACTACTCTTATTAGGGGTGGAATGCTGGGCTAAGCCAGATGTCTGCCTGGAAATACCAGGGCTAACTCCTTGCATTGCTGAAAAACCCCATGTTTTGAGAAGGAACATGTATAAGCAGCACCTGCTGAAGCCACAAGTCAGACAAAGATTTGCTTCCTATTGGAGAGCTGTGCTTGTTAGGACGTGTTCCTCTTACACGAACACAGCTATACTACACGTTTCTGCACTGGATTAGGTGTAGAAGGTCTGTAATTTTGCCTACATTGAGCAATCAGATTTACCTACTTCTGTTTTGTGGCCTGGTACTAAAAACCTCATTAGAGCTGAGTTATACAAGAGGAGCTTCTGTCCCCCATTTGAGGTGGCTGAGCTCAATTACAGCGCTGTGCTGGTGAACTTGAAAGTCATTTGAGAAGTTGCACAGTTCCCAAAAGTCAGTAGCAGAAGGGGATGGGGAAGATAAAGGAGGAAGAAGAAAGAGGCCATTCTGCTTCTGCAGGGATTCAGAAACTGAAGGCACTAGAAAACAGCATTAAAGCTTGTTCCACCTTCATGTCCCCAGCCATGCCTGTAGCTCTCCTCCCTAAAATGGCTATTAGGCAAACTATCGATCTGGGAGACATCAAGAAAATGACCTCTTGATGAGATTTATGAAGCACTAACAGATTTATGCACCCACTCATAACATGAGATATTTGCCCACTTGCACAGCCCTACCACCACATTATAAACACAATTATAGTTCACGCAGAACAGCTACCCTGTTGCATTTCTCACCTGTTGATAAAAACATGCTTAAAGTGCCTTAGAAAAAAAAAAGGATATAAACTTTGGTTCCCTTAAAGAAAGGGAGCTTCCAGCAAGAAGTGAATTTGCATTTTTCAGTATCACCACCCATTTTTAGCTCAAGTAACTAGAAAATACTTAGGCCATATGTATGTTATTTCTCTTGGGAGAAACTGATTGAGCTGAAACCCAGAGAATATCCTTCCCTTGGGAAGAAGGAATCAATCATGCAGAAATTCCCAACTTGAAATCTCTTTTCAGATAGCAGGCTTATCAACAAGTTCTCTCTTGCTTTGTGCATTCTTGCTCTGCTTCACACATTGCCTCTTACACTTTTATGTGCTGATGCAGGCACATAGAACTTAAATAAAAATCAAACCTCAACAAACGAACCAATCTGTTCCAACACTATTGAGCTGCCATTTGAGCTGCCCCATAAGTTCTACAGCACGTGGTGGCTTTCCTGTTCTGCACAAACCATTTGAAGCCAGGGGAACTAGAGATCCCCTTCATCCACTGTCCAGACTCTCACCTGTACAGCGCTGATTATGTGAACCACATAAAACCACAGCTGGTTCCTATCGGCTCCCATGACAAGCCTGAAATGGAACAGCTGCCCACATTTTCCCTCCTGCACCAAAGATAACACCAACAATAACTCAGGCACTATATGGAATAATCTGAGCTACGTGTTAAACAACAAAGCTCAGTCACTGACATGCCTTATGCTGTTGTGTGATGAGGTCAGCTCTTCACTGAGATATCAGCACCACTTGTCAGATGACACTAAATCTGTTGGTGCTTATTTTATCATGTTCCTGGGCCTCCTTGTCTCCACTCAGTGACTATTCCAAAAATTTCAATACTGGCGCTAAAATGACTGATTCAGTGACTCACCCTTACTTCTCCACTGTGATTTCAAAACAATGCCACCTACCAAAGTGGAGCTCCAACCAGAGCACCAACATCACACAACTGCTCCCCCATCTCTTCTGGTGATAGTGTTCCCATGGCATCCTGCCTTATCTAGAGATTATGCAAAACCATAAAAGTGTTTGGGCTCTAGTCAAGCTCTTCATACCTCATTTCTCTCTGCATAACTCTGAACTACCACTAATTCTGAGATTACTTCTTAAATAAAAGCAGCATTGCTTTGTTTTCAGATAGGTGTGTCTCCGTGAATGAATGTTTCACTGGTACTACTCTAAGTTACCAGTGCTAGATACAGATCAGAATATATATCACTCCAGATCATTTAGTAGCAGGTAAATTTCATTCTGAAGCCACTTTCAGGCAACCAGTCAAACAGGACAGAAATAGGCCATTAAAATGTGTGACCTGTACTTTCCTACACACACCCAGAATCATGCTGATTCTGTCATGCACCACCACCTGGGACTTTTACAGCAAGCATAACACCTTCAGGAAAACCACCAGACCTCATTAGTATGGTTAACTGTTTAGTTCAAATAGAATGTATTTGAAAACTGTGTTACAAAAGGAAGATGCCAGCTTTTCTCTCTCAGGCCACTAATACCGCGTTCAACGTTCTTATGCTTTCAGCATTAACTTTTCTCCTTCTGTACAAAATATATGGTTAGAAATCAGCCTTTACAACTTCCTCTGTATTACAAATCCTTTGAGGCTACTGTTAAGATACATTCATCCATCTTGATTTTTTTCACCACCTAAGATTGCTTTTGTGTTTCCAATTTCAGAAACTTATGATCCTTGTCTTTTTCAAACAAACCCTACAAAGAAATGGAAACAAGTATCAAGTAATATCCAAACAAAAACTAAAAAGGTCTCAATAAGGTAAAGATAAGGCCTGCATGTAACCACAAAGGAAGCAGCTGAGTGAAGGGAGAAGGGCATGAAAAAACTCTGCAAAGGCCCATCACATTGCCAAGAACATTTCTTTATCCTCCAACTTCACTAAGATCTGAAGGCAAAACAGCCTTTGACTACAAACAAAAGTGGCATCTGAGCACTGGACTGAGCTCCCAAACACTCTGAAAAGGAAAGCTCAAGTACAGCCCTTCTTCAAGCATATATGAGAATGTTTGAGTTTTCAGTCTTGCCTTTCTGAAGAAGTATCTCTAACATTACAGACTATCCTTTGATTAGACTCATAAAAAAATCTTCCTAGTCTCTGCAAAGGAAAAGAGAGTTCAGAAGCATGAAGGCATCTACTGTTGCTTATGTAAATGACATTTTGCTCTAACAGGTTTTTAAATAAACTGTCTGCTCCCTTCCCAAAAAGGCTGAGAATATGACAGCAAGAAAGAAAAGCAGAAAATAAACATGCCCACAACAGCATGCAGTTTCCAGGAATTGTGGCTGGGAGGAGAATCTGCTTGTAGTTTATTTCATTTTCCCCCCATCATGTGAAATGGCAGGAAACTTAAGTTCCCATGTGTAGGAGACAAGTCTCTTCTGACTACACAACCAGCCATGCACAAAGCAGCCTGCAGGGGAAAATGAGGTGAAAATCTCTCGTAGACAAGCACACTGAAAGTGTATCATGCATCTCATAAGATGCTGAACTTTCCAGACCAGCACTGGTAGCAGTAGCATCATGTGCTTTGCTTGGAAAGAACTGGTTATTTTTCTGCAGCAAAGCACATGTAATAACAAAATAACCCCAAACCCAAACAAACAAAAACACTCCACCAAAACAAACAAAAAAAATCCCTCAAAAGCCAAACTTTTCATGCATGTGTCCCTCACCAGTTAAGAAAGATAACTTTATGTTGTAGTCTGTGCCTTGGCAGTGTTCTTTTCCACTCCTCTCTATGACTTAATACCTACTCTACTAGCAGGACATGAAACTTGGCCAAGCAAAAAAAAAAATTGAAAAAAGATAGCACAAGATAATCTTTTTAATTAATTTTAGATAATTTTTTGGTTCAAATAAAAGAAAGATAAACAGAGGACTTAAGTCATTACTGAAAACTAAACACATTAGGTAGGAACAAAACCTTATATTAAAACTGTTGTTGCCATTTTCCTGTAGAACTCCATTTCCATCAGTGGAAATGAAATACATCTCAAATATTCATTTGCAATTAAATAATGTGTTTACCTTTACTTTGATATCTCTTTTTTTCCACAACCAGTAGGTTAAACAACATTTACACACTGTTTTAGTGTTACATTGTCTTGTTTACATGTATTGCCCTTAAACCTTTTCTCTTAGAAATTAGCAGAGAACTTGTATCTTTATACCAAAATGCCAATTTTACCACAGCACTTGGAAGGAACTGAACTTAAATCACTAAGATGCCTTAAAAGTCAGCTCTAAAAAGGCATCAAAAAAAAAAAAAAAAACCAAGCCCAAACCAACCACAAAACTTTACCACAAACTAGACTGCTATTTAAAATAGAATGGTTGATTTTACAAAAAAGACATTAGGTTTCAGGACCATAAAGTGAATTTTTTAATTCACTAATATTCAAATTTACTGAAATATCAGGAAGTTCCTTAATTATCTAAAAGCCACTAAGCTTGTGAGATACCTAATTTACGTGATGCCTTCAGTTAGATACTTGAAATTCCTTGTGTGCTTCAAGCTTTAATGCACATAATCCTAATTTTCTGCCAACTCTGCAAAAATAGCCTGTAAGAACGCTGGAACATGGAGATGATTATCCAGGAATAAAGCACAGAAGCAGCAGGTGTTGGAAGAGAGCCCATTTACCTAATGAGAGGCATGGAAGCTCTTCCTCACACCCCTCCAAGAAATACCACCTGGAATATTTCTGTCTGGAAAAAGTCATGTTTCTGGGAAATCAAGGTGTCTTGGTTTGAAAGAC